>JAQGBX010006479.1:0-12427 GCA_034698745.1 Megaphyllum sjaelandicum
ACAATTCATCTAGCTTAAATAGTGCTCAATACCAAGGTGCTAAAATGCCCCGTGTTGATGTGCTTTTGGATCACTTTGTAAACATCCGTTGTATTGAACCAATGGATGTAGATGTCCTTAAAAGAGAGTACCAGGCAAGGTTTAAGAAGGGGAACATGGTTTATGACTGCATGAAATTTTTTTTGAAGAGACCACCATATAGCCTTGATGCATGCTTGGCACAAGGAGCTTTTTGACCAATTCAGTGTGAAGATGGTGGAAATTATATACAGGATTCTCCCAGACCTGGAAAAGTCAGGGAACTTTGGTCGTATTTATGTTATTAATCGTCTTTCACCACTTAAAGCTTAAGATGTTTATGGAACTTCAAAATGCCTGGAGAAGTCAGGGAAAAATGGCTTATTTTGAAAAAGTCTGAGAAATTCAATGCAGTCATGGCGATCCAAAATTAATATACTTCGACATGGTTAGCTCAGGGCCGATTTTCTGAGTACAATTTGCCAATTTTTTTTCTTTTTTCTTGCAAAAAAAAATCTACAGGTTTCCAATTTTTGGTGACATTTGCTGTCGTTACATCTAAAAGGCTTAATTTTATCTTCTGTCGTCTGCTCAGTTTCTTCAAAATTGTTTTTTTCAGTTTGAACGTTCAAGTTTATGAAAAGTGGTTTATATAATGTTTTTAGAAACTAGTTTTAAGTTTATAGTTCCTGGTTTTTTGTTTTTGCTTTTTTGCTAGGGTTTACCGGGCTTTATACAATGTACATACGGAAGTTTTCCCGTTCACGTATGAGCATCACATGTGGCTACTCTTTAGGATAGCCACTTGCTACACCAAAGAATTAAATATCACTCTACAAATACCCAATAACCCATAGAAAAAACGGCCAGAAGGGGTAGCTGAGTCCCCTTAGTGCCGAAACTTCTTCTTCTTCTTCTGTGTAAACAGTACACAATATATAAATAAGTTATTTCTTCCTACAAAGAAAACTTGAAAATATTTTTCTTTATTTGTAATTAGGCCCATTACGCGCCTTTCAGAAAACTAGTACCATACACAACATTTTCTCGTCGACTATATACATGTAGTTTTTTAGAAAAGACTTTAAATTGAAAAAGAAACTCGGATATTCGGAAATCTACTATACATGTACATTTTATTTCAGACCGATTTACCTTTATTTTTTCGCACAATCATTACAACATCTGCGATTAAACTCGCAGAAAAAAACACGAAGCAAATTTCTCAAAAGTATACTTTCTAAAACATGATAAAATACGTGCACTGGTTTGAATTGATTACTTGTCATCAATATCAACATACCAATAATTAATATTTAGAAATGCATGATTACTAAATCAACTGACTTTATCGCAAATAAAGCTGCTGAAAAATAAATAAAACTAATAAATTGCCCATTCATAATGATTCATATAAAAGTGATTTTTATAGAAATTATTATTTTCTAAACTACATAGAAAAGTTCATCTTAAATTTGAACAACTCATGAGTATCCAAAGCTATCCCCGTGTGCGAACCTTTAAGTTTTCCAATAAACTAAAACAGCTGCAAACATTTCTAGCACATGTTTGCTTTGAAATCGACTTTAAACTCATCGACGAAACCCTTGCAAAATATCGCGTCATTTTATTTTTACGAAAAAATCTATAATGAATGACGTTGTAACAAGATCGATTTCTTGAAGTAAATCTGCTTCCAGTATTACCGGACAAAAATAAAGAGTAAAAACTCACTCGAACTGAAATATATAAGCGTGGAATTTTCATGTTTCAAGTTTCTTATCACCGTTGAACAGAGCTTTTCCCATGAGTGGAAGATTAAGTAAGTGCTTTGGTAAGGCACAAATATATGAAACCTACACCCAAAAGCGTTAGAAAAAAAAACCTAATCGGTTCAGCCTGTGAAATATGATGTTTTGTGACTGTGAAAAAGGCAATTTTTTCCACATATGATATATATTTCTAATACTTTTTTTCTATTAAAATACGGTGGTTTTCCTTTCTGGAAGCGTTTTGTCATATTCCGTCAGGAACGAAAAAGCTGGCCATATAATGATATATTTATTTCGAAACGTCCAATAAACATCGTCAATTGTTATTAGATGGCTACAGTTAAACTATGAAAAAAAAAACATGTTGAATTTTAGAATAAACATAATCTTTGAATCTATCGTGGGGTAAAATGTCAGGCAAATACTATAGGTGGATTTATTTTGATATGGAATCAGCTTATTCCAGAAAGTATTTTTGTTTGCTGGTTATAAAGTCATTGAATTTAATGTTAAGAACTACAAGTATATTTCAAATTACATGAAAAATTATGTAGTTAAGTATGCCAATAACATAAAAGTTAAAAACACAAAAGTACATAAATACATAAAAATTAAAAATTCACGTTTTTTAGGGTTTTTTAGTTATATGTTGGTAGGTGGTACGTGTTAGGTGTTGCAGATGCATAATTATCCCCCTTCTAAATGATGCCATGTACTGACAGTAGGGTAAAGAATGGAATAGAATGGGTTTTGACGGATTTGACCTTTGACCTCAGCATTCAATGATAAAATTAAGTCTTCGACATGCTTACATGTTAAGAATTTACACCCAGTATTGCATTTAGAACATGTCACCACATCGAATTAAACACAGTTTGTTAAATCATTTTCGTTTCTAACATGTCCGAAAATTCCCAGTAATCAAAGTTCCTGGCCATGCATGCAGTCACCGTGGGTTCTGACGAAATAATCTACATAAAACAAGTCTTGTTCTTCTCTGACAGATCATGTTTCTATATGACAAGTTGTATGCCCCTCTCACAACTCTTCTATAGAGCTATGTATACCTGATATGTCACAACCATGTCGTGGCTTGGCCAACAATCAAATACATGTAACGTGCAATTAATGTTACAGTGATTAGTGCTGGAACTACTTCTTAGATATCCCCATACAACTTAGCAAATTACCTGTTCTAAAGCCGAACTCCTTCAGTTTGAGGAAACGCAACTTCAATTAAAACGAGCAAGATTCGAGCAACGATTTTTGGTCGTTATCACTATTTCACTTTGTAATATCTATGGCAATGGAGTTGTTTACACGCCTCAACCATTATTGCATCTCATAAAGTTAAAATTTAATTAGGGATTCGCCCGGCAAAAATCTGGCATTAGCGCGCGCTCCAATCCCCAAATTGCGAACTTAAAACAAAAGGACAGGAGCGTAAACGATGCAACGGCCCACTGGAGATCTATAACGAGAATGAAAGCAAATCTTCGCTGAAATATTCATTAAAACCCTTCGTTTCATATTATGGCGTTTTCGCAAATGGACAAATGAAATTGAGCTTTGGCAGTGGATCGAGGCGGAGAGACAAGTGCTATAGATGCTAAAGATGGAAACTACAATTCCGGATATAAATGCTGTATAGGTTGCGGCATGGATCAGAATTGACCAAAAAAAAATTGGGATTACACAGTGCATCATGATCAGGGAATGGCATATACTGTATTGAAATTTGCAAGAAGGGCAGTTCCATGTATCTTAACAGTAGAACCTCCTACATGTAAGTTGACCACATCTATATGTTTACCACCTTCTTATGTTGACCAAATTTTCATACATTGGTTGGTCACCACATTAATACATGGGAGATGGACATACATATGTTGGCCACGTCTGTAAGTCGAACGTTGACCACTTTGGCTGTGACACTCAATGTTAATTTACCCTTTATAACCTGACCAGTTGACCCTTTTGCTGACCTCGGAATGATTAATCGCTTGCTGTGTAGCTAGTGTACATTTTGTGTGCAGAAACTGTTTCAAAACCACAGTTTTGGTTTGAATTGTTGGTACATTCTACAATTACTGAAAATTTTCAGTTGATTGTGACATGATATGGCCCAAAGGAAAAGGTTAATCTTTTACATTTTCTGGAAAGCAGCAGCCAGAGAAAGGCGGCAGAACATTTTAGTGTTAGCAAGAAATATTGAATAGAAAATGCAGATCAGAAACAGAAAAGGAAGCCAAGAAGTCATTTCTTTGTGGCAATCGTAAATTAAATGTTGCAAATGGAACATAAAACTACATGTTTGAAGCCCTACAACTTTCTAATTGACATTTCCGCTGTACCTATCACCGTATTGAAGTTTGGACCTAAAGGCCCTCGAAATGGGTCTTGAGGCCAAATGGTTTAGGCACCTTTATATTGCACCCCCTATGGTTATTATATGTTTCCTATATCCGATTTCTCATATTTTAACCCATTCTGTTGATTTTGGGGGGAGGGGGGGAAGGAGGACCAAAATAAGGCCAAAACAAAATATGGGAATACAGTATGCAAACCACACATAAAGCCAAAATAAGAACACAAAGCCTTAAATATAGATAAAATACATGTATGACCACGTACAAACCCTCAAACATGGTACATATACGGCCGCATATAAATCCTTAAACATGACCAACATATGGGTTGAAATAAAACTACAATTATAAATAAAATATGGACACAAAATCTTAAACATGCCCTTGAGCACGAACAGTACATGTATAACCTCAATCACGCCAAAATATGGTAAACATAAAACCGCAAAAATGCCAAAAATATGGGCGCATAAAACGTCAACCATACCCATAAAATGACCACAAAACATTAAACATGCCAACAATTTGATTAAACAAAAAACAAAATCCCTAACAATGCTGACATAAAGGCTCATAATATACTAGTACCTAAAACAAGCCATACCATCGTGCACGTTTACTGGCCATATTCAATTGCACGATGACCTACCCAATAATTCCCGGAATTGGATGAGAGATCGCGAACCACACTAAGTATGGCCATTTGCCGCTAGGTTTTAATAGCAGCAACCTTCATGAATAAGTTGGCAAATCGACGAATCGATGTATCTTTGAGTTTTATGCGTTTTAGCAACGTTCATTATGGTTGGTTAGTCTAATGTGTAAGAGCAAAATATTGCACTTAAAGAATTATTTCCCTTTAAATTTGTCGATTTTTATGTACATGTACATGTAGCTGATCTTCACAAAACATGCACAAATGTTTGAGGTCAGAAGGGTTTGACGCAGGGTTTAGCAGCATTTGCCATATATGTTAGGAAGCTTTTGCATTAAATTATTGATCACACGTTTGTTTCAAGACAGCATAATGCATCACTCACAAACGTTATTGTAAGCATTCTGTGTTGTAAAGTTAAAATCTTACGGTAAATTGTGCAATAATTTCTTTTGGAAGAAAATAACGCAGTATTTTCAAGGAATCTTGTTTTGAAAAACTAAATAATACATTTTGCACAATCGTATACTTTTTAAAACAGGTTGTTCGGAAATTTTGAATCAGACAAGTCAGTGGAAATACACTTAATTTGTCTGACAAAACCAGCTTTACATATTTATGAGCAGTAATTAAAAATTAATTTGCTCGAGACACGAGAAAATATGCTATTGATACAAAAATAGTGACTAACTTATAAACGAACTCATCGCAGCAATATTTTTAAAACTATGATGCTTTTTAAATTAGGTTTGTATCAAAAATGCCCAAAAGACTGCATTTGCATTTAAACACAATATTAAGCTCAGATATCGATTGTTTCATGCTTTGTTCATGATTATCTAAGTCTTATAGCGTTCTATGAAGCCTTAGTATTGTGCGAAACAGCAAAAGCAACATTATTTAAATTGTTAATATTACACATGCCACACTTAATGAGCACGACGCCAACCATCAACGTAAGATGTTAATAAAAATTCTCAGAAGGCTTTCATCATCACCAAATCAAATTATAATAAAAACAATGTATTCAAGGCAAGATACATCCATTCCATTTCTTTTTTTTAACGAATTTAGGTTGTTCCTCGTAACTTTATCTTTCGCATCATTGATGTTTTTTTTCAGGAGAAGATATTTTAGTCATCAGAGATTTTAATCAAGGTAATTTTGGCATTTGTACACTGTGGTTCAAAACCAAGCATGTTTCTGGATGACAATCAAATAGAGATGTCAAAAAACGTATATGAAAATCAGGACTCAAAATTAGAAGAACGGTTCTAATTAAGTTACATTTTTGTTATTTTAATATTGATAAACAGATAATTTTGGGGTAAAGTATATTTCAATGGCATATCTTTTTTTCCCAAGAAAAAGCTAACAATTTATTCATGAACCGTGTCAGTATTTTAAAATATGGCATATCCTAATTAAAAATGTACACGATAATTACTAAAAAGCTGTAATGGAAATAAGTACAGCGTATTATAATACAGTATGTTAGCACATTATTTCCTAATTCATTGTGTTTTAAAAAGAACATTATGTAAATAACTAATTAAAATATAATGATTTTATAATATTATTTCTCATTCATGTCAGAAAGCACGAATTAAGAAAAAGCACAAAGTAATTTTATTTTGCTTTTTATACGTCCGCACATGTATTTGAAAATTACAATTACAATTTGCATGATATGGCAAATCCTAATTAAAATGATGGCACTTTTTGTATCATTAGTACATGTATTATGATTTTTCAAGAAATTTACAGCAAAGTATGCTTTTATTAATTACCAATATCAAAATCATACAGCATACAGTATAGTCCTGCCACATGGTTGCACACGTACTGACTTTAGAGCAATACATTTTATTTAATTGTGATTCTTACAAGACAAAAATTATTACTTTAGCCATAACACATTGTTCAGTCTTACTTGCATATGTATATTTTCGCGAGCAAATTCATATAGGCTTTTGGACTTAAATTACACATGGTATTTGTTTTTAATTTTATAACGGTTTGTAATAAAATTATAATAAATATCTTTTAACGTACTTGCTTTCTTTTGTAAGTAGTATACATTAATGTTTTAATTAACTATTCTATTCTCAATAGCCTATATTTTAACATAATTTGGTTAATGATGCCATCAAGTAATATGAAACAATGGAATGAACATTTTAGCTTTGCACAGAAACGTGATTTCCTCCCAATACAATTACTTTCATTTAATATTTTAAGAATTTCCCAAATACATCACCTGGCAACATATTAATCAATAAATTAACTTCTTTGGTTATTTTGAAGTCCCAAAGGTATCCGAGCAACAGTGAGGAATTTGGGCTTTATGCAAATCAATGCAGATAATGAAAACATGTGTAACCTTTAATTCCATTTGAGCAATACTAATGTTAAATGACTTTCATTAAAGATTTTAATAATTTTCTTAACCACAAAATCAAAATCAACAAATTAACTTTTATCTGTAACTTCGTTTCCCTAAAAGTATCCAAGCAACACTTAAATTAAAAGTTTCTTGCAAATGAATTTAGATTATGAAAACATTTGGTTTGTCCTTATACTTTACATATTTTATCGAGTTCAGAATTAGCATTTCAGACAAATTATCTGTATTACAAAGCTAATTTTAAATGACTTTAATTACGACAAATACATCCTATAAGATAATTTTCTTTGTCTTATCAAAAGAAAAACCAACTTCATTGATTACTTTCTAAGTACACAAACATTGTTTCTTCATTTTAAACTTTCTGCACATTAGTTTTATTGATGAACACAACAAGCCTGGCCATTACTCAAATTCCTAGTCATCTTTTACAGAGATTGTCAGCCTCTTCTGCCAGTAGGAAATCTGCATGTGGAGCTATACAACTCCCATTCTTATGAAATGAACTATGCACTTTAACTTAGGGCTATGTATAGCTGGCATAGTAGTGCTATTTCATCGCAGTTTTCCCCTGCCCGTTGCGCGCACGCAGTCCTTTATTGATTTCTGTTTGGTAAAAGTTTTCTATACAAAATAGGAGCATATTAAGAGTGGCTTTGCTATTGGCATTGTTTGGTTGTGGAAAGCCAATATGACCGAGTCAGGATTGACAAAGAAACCTATCAGAGTTATCGAGAGGGAATCTGGTCATACATATACGATGTCCCACGACGAACACCAACATCTATACTAGGAGCCAGGGCAGAAGAAAACACGGGAAAAAAACTTTTAAATTAAAATTTAAAAGAAACTTCCGTGCCTAAAATTGTCCTTTCAATCGTTGCAGCGTGCCTCGAGTAGCAGCATTTCCAGAAAGTTCATCTTTTTTGCATGATGCTGTCTGAAGAATAAGAACGTTTGGGCAGCAAAGGCAAATAACATAAATGAAATGGATTTGTTGGATTTTTATCAGACTAGATGAGGTCCAAAAGCTCGGAAACCTTATCGATTCGAGATTTATTGAAAGTTTTTATGACTTTTTTTTTTCAAAACTGAAACTTTATCCTGTTGCTACCGTATTGCGAAAAATATGCTTTTTTTATGAGTCAATTTAAAGTATAAACTCAATTTCGTAAAAATGTGGAAATTCATCGATGCCATTTCTGGTAGAATATATTTTTAAAAACGATTCTGAAAATAGCTTTCTTTTCTCGAAAAATTGATGATAAATATTGGTGAAAATTGCTAATTAGTTTCACAGAATTCACAAATTTTAAATTAGATTAATTTTTTTATTTCTTAAAGACATACAATAATGTTTCTTTGTTTTCCTGCATTTTTAACACTTTTAGAAAGTTGCGCAGAAATATTAAGAAAATGTCACACTAAGCAATTTCGCAAATACAACTATAACATTAAAAAATATACTTTCGACTATATAAATGCAGTATTAAAATCATCGAAAAATGTAATGAAAATATGAATGCACAATATTTCTACGAAAATGTGAATTAAATTAAATGTAAAATAAATGAACGATATATACTTTCGTATAAATAAAAATTCTTATACAATAGCCTATTAATTTTATTTAAATTTTTTCGTGTATCTAAAAAAATTCATTTTGAACTTAAAAATAATAAGCCATGTACATGTAATTAAAGAAGAATTTTAACCATTTTTTTTATATATTTCTATAAATGGAAGTTAATATTTTTTAAAAATCATTAAATACAATATAATAAAACTGCGAAACGCATAAACCAATCTTTTTCGCAATTTCGTTACATGATTTTTTTGTTTATTTAAGTTGATTGCTATTTTGAGAATATATTTTAATTTTGTTTACTTTTCAATACAGGGTTAACTAAAAACTACTGTATATTCTCAATTGCATATTGAACTACGAGAATACTGCAAGGATTTCATCAAGTTTAACAATATTTATTAAAATAAGGATGAATAAATCAGAAGGAGAGCGCTACATTTCAAGTATGTTTTTCAGAAATTTCAACAACCATTAAACTCGTATCGCTCTTCAAAAATTCAGAAAGCTTCTTAAAAATACAAATCTGCTCATTTTCGAACCGCACTTCAGGATTTTTCAAGATACTCCGCAAAGACAAACGATGGAAGATAAACCAAGATGATTCTCTAGTTTTTTGGAAATACCATGTGACCATGTCGAAAAACTTCTCGTTTTTTGGATAATGAAGACCGCGTATGCGACGCCATGCTAGGGGCTTTTAATAATGCGAAATAAGAGGCCATTAAATTCTGTTCCAGCAATTCATCAATGGATATAATGGCGAGGGGCCTGCGGGCCCACTTACGATATGTAAATAACGAATGCAATATTGGAAAATTTTTAAATGAGGTTTTAATATAGCCGGAGGAAGAGGGAGGGAAGACGCAAGAAGATTTATCGTGTATTAGACCTCGTTAACATAATGAACGCTTAGCCATCGCAACGATCAATTTGTTGGGAATATCGTGTTATACAATGTAGAAGATGAAAGTCTGGCATCCGAGGGTGCTTGGATTTCGGCGAAATCGAAACTTGCAGAATCCAGTTCGCTTTCGAACGGTTTCAGGATTAGCCGAAATTGGATTTCGTAAAGAACGAGGGGGAAAAAAAGGTTTAACTCTCAATAACGTAAGACGATAAGTTCCATCTTCGGGGACTTGGCATACGGGGTGTCACCATAATTGTGTTAGAATCGGAAATAGAAACCACTTCGGATCATTTGGTGTTTGTTTTGAGAATGGAAGGCCCGGACACCGAAAACTTCTAAATGTCACCCGGCATTGACAAAATGAACGCATTGATTGCAACACATGTAATACATTTCGAACCATACTGAAACATTTATTACATGAAATATATTTTAGTAAATGCATATATGTATATGAACTGTATATGTCTAATAAGTAGTGATCATAAAAATGCATTGATTATTAAAATGCATTTGAAGTTCAAATAACGTGTAGTAATTATCATTATGCATTTTCTTAGTTTTCATTGCCACATATACATTGTAGCTTAGTTTAGTGGATAATCACCGGGCCTTGGCCTAGAACCACATAACCTTTGTGAATATATTTAACATGTACAACTTAAATTACATGCGATTTAAGCCTACTCATCGTAGGTTACTTAAATAGCAATTTCTGTAACAATTATACTTAGTAAAAAGCCAATTTATTTTTGTTATTCGAGAGAACATTTTATGAAATGCCTTACTAAATTAATAAAAGTACACTATGTATTATGAGTGACACTTAAACTTGTTTATCATATCCCGATTTATTTAATAGTAATTTGCATGTATTCATATTTAATACATTTACATATAAACAATGAATAAAGCTGTATGCAATACATTTAAAAAAGCAATGCATAAAGCATTATGCAAAACATTTAAAAAACGTTAATGCATAAAGCATCATACATGTATAATACGATTAAAAAATTCACGTACAGCATTATTTATTACATTTAAAAATGCCCATAAACATTATGTGAAATATTTAAAATGCTCATTCACCCATTATGTAATACAATTTAAGAATGCAGATTAAAAATGTACTACATTTAAAAATGCAAAAAAGTATTATGAACTGCATCTTGGTATGGATTTTACAACGAAAAACGGGTATAGATGTACACTATATTTGTAAAATGCATTTCATTAACACACGTACATGTAACCTGTGATGTGTCTTGTACTTTTTATGGATGTTCTTCAAGTGCTTTTCACAAGTACAGTTGAAGTTTTAAATTTAAGCATTTATTTCGGAAATACAAGTACATTAATTTCAGCTTTTAGAGACATTTCCAAAAATTCCAACAAGGTCAGCCTAGACAGAAAAGTTTATTACTGTTTAGTTTCATAAATAACATTTTCAATAAAATCAAATTAACGGCATGTTAAGTATACTTTTAGTGGTTTATAAACGCTCCAACAGACATCACATTGGCAACGTCTAAAGTAGTGTTATACATACTGTTCAAAGATTTGGTACGACGTGACACCCTAAGCGCGTCATTTTTTTTCAAAAAAAAAATTATAAAGGACAAGACGTAAAAAAAGGAGCAAAAAGCTCAGCAAGCAGCCGCTGTTACACTAAGTGGCCTCTGTCGCAATACGGATCTGAGCATTTCCTTTTTTCCTCCAAATGGTGCGCATTGAAAGCATGGATGAATTTAAAAGTGCATGCAAATGATGCTATTTCATGATTTTATTCCCGCGGAGTCCATTCACCCAAAACCCTTCTACAAAAACGCCGCGCTTCTACGCACTGTTCGCAAATTTCCTCATTATTCTCGCAAACATGCCTGCAGACATCGTGTGCATGCAGCGAGCTGTTTTCCAAAACATTAAAAATTCAATAATTTCTGTCATGACGTTGTCAGTTGAGATCTTCAAGTCGCTGCACATGCGTGTTGCATTCTTATGGCATTGCTCACACATACTTACAGAATGTGTCAAAAGTCATACTGGATATACATAATTCGAAAATCGAGTACAAAGTTAAAGATACGACATTAACCTCCATAAACTTTAGTATATAAATACGACTCGTATACGACTCCTATACTGCTCCATGTTTAAAAAAGTCGCTTATCTGGATCACCTCATCGCTTAATTCGATCAAATTGCCACATGTCTACATAACACAAACACGTGAAACAAGTTTTAGCGTGTTTCATACAAGCACGGACACGTTTGGATAACGTATAGCGTGCATCTAAAGCATCTAATGCATTAACCGCCTGTACTCAAATGGATTTTCTGCTTTATTTGGAAGATGTAATTTCAGCCGTTGCAGCGAGCAGGCATCATTAAACACTACTTATTACTTTTTTTTAAAACAAATATTATTTTAAGCATATCTACATACAGTAGATAAAGAAGAGATGTATGCTTGTATATTTGTGGCTTAGTGTGCGAAAAGTTGTTCTTTGAAGCGCCTTTGCTGGAGTGGTATGGGGCGCTGCGGTCATGATTCCTTTATTAGGCCTACTAGCGCCAATGGTCGAGTTGATTTCGCGCTTGCCTCTTGATCCTAACTAGCGGGGTTTACTTCCCGGTCGAGGTCGGTGAGAATTTTGAGGATGTGCAAAATTCTCTAAGTGGCGGCTCTTTCGGATGAGAGTTTAAAC
>JAQGBX010006480.1:0-12426 GCA_034698745.1 Megaphyllum sjaelandicum
AGTCTCTCTAACTGCTCTTATGCTCTTGACCACAGTAGACCTACTGTGTCTTGACTTCTGCGTATTTTTAACTCTACATGTACTTCCTGTACATCGATCGTTTGCGTACTTGGAAGGCTCGTCTTGGATTATTAGGTAAGAAATCAACTTTGTACTAGAATTTGTTGCTATCCAAATTTGCAGCAAATTAACAATGCCGTGCTAAATTCCCACAAAATTACGACGTTATACATTTGACAACATTTACGCGCAATAACTGTCTAGTTTAGTTTAGTTTAGGACCAGCTGTCAGCTAGGACCTGCAAGGTCAAATCTGTAGGTTTGAATCTCAAAACCGAACGTTTTAGACCAGTTTCCAATAAATATATTCTCTAAAATGTCGATCAAATACGGAAATACGATTTGTCAGCCTTACCTGTCGTGGTGTCGTTTATCCATACTGATTCAAATGACCCATTTAGTTGTGTTGTTGTCTGGTTGTCATGGCAACATTCGTCGGAATTCCCATTGGTAAAGTTGTAATTGTAATGCCAAGTTTTTTGGTCCTACATTACACGTGCAGATTTAATTGGTTTTTCGTTTTATCATCATTACAAGAACTTAAACAAATAATGGCATAATAAATGGTGTATGAAAAAGATTGTTAACAGTATATGAAAGTTTTTAATTTCCACAACAATTGAATTGAATAACCATTTCTCTCTTTGCAAACAAAGCAGAAATAATTTAGTTTATGTCATTATGAATCCAAAAGTCAAGGGATAAAAATCAATTTCATAAATTAATTTTTCCATGCGATATATAGCACAGGGCCCATTTGCAAAATTGAAACATTTTCCAAGTACATTAAATTTGCAAAAATTGTCAATATTTTCCGAAGACAAATTTGCAACATTTTCAACCTTTTCCGAAGACCTATTTACAAAGTTTTTAACCTATTCTGAGGATAAATTTTCTTCAATTTACGAGGACAAGTTTTCAAAAGTTTCAGTATTTTCCTAGGACAAATTTGCACTATTTTCAGCCAGCCTTTTTCCAAAGACCTATTTACAAAGTTTTTAACCTATTCTGAGGATAAATTTTCTTCAGTTTATGAGGACAAGTTTTCAAAAGTTTCAATGTTTTAAGAGGACAAATTTGCAACATTTTCAGCCTTTTTCCAAAGACATTTTTACTAAAATACTACATATTTTCTACAGATCACGAGGATAAATTTGCAAAAATTGGCACGTTTTCCGAGCACAAATTTGTAAAATGTTTAACAGTCTCAGAGTACACATTTGTAAAATTTCCCAAAGTTTCCAAAGATAAATTTGTAAATCTTTCCCGAAGACAAACTTAAAATTTGCCACGTTTTTCGAGTACAGATTTGCCAAATTTTCAACAGTTTCCGAGGACAAATTTTCAAAATTTTATTGAATGTTGTCCTCTGTCGATTTTGCCAAATTGTGGATAACATTGGCAAATGTCAATTTTGACGTTGTCATTGGTCAGGGAAATAGGTTTAAAAACCTGGAAAAGTCAGGCAAGTTGAAAATGAAGTTTCTGGGGGTACAGGTAGGCCTACTCCATAACTATTTTTTTATCATAATTTATTAGGTAAAAAATAACCAAATAGCCAAAAACCAGAAAATTCTAACGTTATAAGGGGATGTAGTTCACATTCTTTTTTGCAATTACATTTTCGTTTTTATTAATTTAAAATTATCTTATTTATTTTTAGAAATTGCTGGTTGTTGTCTCGATCCTAACTTATGTAATGTACGTAACTGCACATGTATAATTTCAAGACCTACACCAGTTATTTTTTCTGAAAACAACAATTTTCATACTTGTCATGTACTTTTTTGCCTACATGTATCTGATTTCAGTCCCATATGTAACAAAAAAATCATTTCATCATTTTTCTGCATTTTTGGGTCTACAGTTGTTGCAAATTGCAATTAGCAGCAAATCTGCTACAAGGGAATGCTGTGTGTTCCTCATCCAATCATATTATTCCTATTTCATAATACAGCGTTGCCATGCGTCACGACCCAGGATATGTGTCCTCTTGGTATTCAAGCACCGACTTGCCAGCCATTGAACGTGTTCTCTGCGTTGGCGACCGCCTCGAATTCAACAGGGGCGTTTACAAACATTGGGCCATTTGCGTGACTGCAGGGGCCGACGCCCACGTCATCCACAGGACAGGAGAAAGTGCGGACTACCTGAACGCCAGCTTTGCCTCCAATGGACGCCATGTTGGACAAATCTGTTTGGAATCCTTGCTAAGCGTGCTAAGCAACTACAGGGTCCGCATCAACAACTCCCGTGACCGCACCAAGAGGCCCCGTCCATCGCACGCCATTGTTTACGCAGCAGTCTGCGCTATTGACAATGAGGAACAGCACGGCACCTATGACTTGCTGCGGAATAATTGCGAGCATTTCGTCAATTGGTGCCGCTACAACTGTCCCGAATCCAAGCAGGTGCACGCGGTGAATTTCATTGGTGCCGTGATCCTCGGCGCCATCAGTACTGTTGCCCTGAAACTTTTACGCAGATAAGATTTTCACTATGAAATAGTAGAAAGATTAGTGCAGCCGGAAGTCTATGATTTACCGATGTTCACACCAGTGGTACCTAAATATCCCTTCTGTTCAATTTGATTGAGGAAAAAATTTACAAACGTAGTGAGATGTTCAATTTTATGGTAGCTTAATTTGGCATTTTGTTTGGTGACCTTTAATGATGGTATAGCTGCAGTTACTCAGAATGCGAGTTAATGATGCATTAGGCCACTTATGTGATGCCATGAAACATTGACGCATTGATTGCAACCTTTATTTTGACATAATTCCAAGTTCCAAGTCGCTGTCACCCTATTAACCGATCGACTAATGGAATTTTCTGGTAGCGACATATCGGAAAATTGCTCTTTCGATGAATGCAATTGAAAATGTCATGATGCTTAATCATCAGAAATGCCACGTAGTAAGAATGTGCGATATAATTAGAACAGCATATTTACCAGTTGATAGTTTCACCTTATTCTATTGCAGCTCATTACAGGATAGTTTTTTGCAAAATGGCCCAAATTTAGTAATTGAGGTCTCATCAAGGAACCTTTCAACTGAAAAATAATCAAAATCCATTGATGTTGAACAAACTCAAGAATACCATACTTTCTTTCAAGAAAAATACATTCAAAGTGTTTTTTTTTTTCCACTGGTGGTTGAGGGTAAGTGTAGCCTATTAATTATTGCAATTTTCATAATAGTGAAACGGAGAAAATTACAGCCACAATTACTGATCTCCTTCTCCGTAAGATCTTGGAAGAAATTCTTTTTTTCACTTTTTATTTATTTTGGGTGTTTTGTTTTGACATTTTTTTAACATTGCACAAGCTTTCTAAGATTTTTTTAATATGAGATCGTTTTTTGATGCGATGAAACATTTGAGTTTGTTGTTTGAAGGAATCTTAGGAATTACTAAGTTTCTGTGCAAAATTACCTAGTATCAGCACGTATGACAATGTTTTATGAATATCGTAACCGTTGTTTATCAGATTATAAGCCCATTTAGATTTCATAATTTGTTTCACCGTTTTAGAATTTGAAAATACCGATGAATCTTAAAATGTTTTTGTAGTTATCAGTATTTATGCATAGAAGCCTATTTTATAAGTGTCTACTAATTTACTGGTAAAACTTGTTTTTAAATTAAAGCAGAAGTTTTATTGTTAAAGGAAAAGGTGGTATCATTTGTCTTCTTAAATCTGCACGTTTAAAACCGTCTGTTAAAATATCCACACGTTCTTTTAGAAACCCTAATCGTGTACTACCAAGTACGAGCTTAAATTTCCGGAATCATGTTTTTGTTTTCAAAAAAACTGGCTGTATGGATTTTAATGAAATTTGTTGGAAAAATTCTTCCATTATTCCTGAACATATTTTCACATCAAAAAATCGTGTTTCAAAAATTTCACGAGCTTAAAATTCGAAAGCATAGATGGACTCCGAGGAGAGTGGTTCGACAGAAGTCTTTTTTTTAAACTTTTGAAGGCATTTCAGGAGCAGAAATATGTGAAATGTTTAAAGTCCAAGTAATGTCCAAACGTTCGGTCATTGAGGGGATTCAAAAGTTTTGAAATGGACCACTGTGTAAGATCCTTGGGATCGGTTCGCCGCGTTTGTGCTGGACAGCGGAACTGCGGTGGATTGATCCCGATCTGCAAGAAGGTTTGGCCGTGAATACGTGCGGTGAAATGTGATATACATGTAAATGAGAAGAGCAGTAAACTCTGATTGCTATTCAATGGTGCATTTCGATAACATAAGTGACCTTCGTTTATTTACAGGTTAGGAAATACAATTGAATGCACAAATGTCCTGGGAGAGCTTCTGGAGAACGTCGACTCTCGAGTCGTGGAAGGAAGTCGACTCTGTGGTCCTTTGGTGCTGCTTTTATACTCTTCTGGTATCCGGGTGATGCTGGCACTGTAATGGGTGAAGGACGACGACCACGAGGTTGCGGCGGATAACAAAGTCTTTTAATTCTTGATGACAAGATGAACACAATTAAACAACTCAAAGAGCTTTGATCACGCGTTGTACAAAAAAGGGGGCTCAGAGAGAAAAAGCCAAAGAAAAACGAGTCCAGCGACGGACTTACGAAAGACCTCAAATTAAGCCAACTCTTCAACGTGAAGAAAAATCCAAAGTTCTCAAAAGAAAGGGGCACACAGGCCAACGGCTCAGCACAGATCAGCGAGAAACAAAAAGATAAAAAAAAATACCCGATAGCAACTGTTCGGACTGTTCTAGTCCGAAATAATCCGAAAACAGAAACTAGAAAAATGTAAACAGCTCTCGACGAAGTCCAGGCTTAGACTGCCGGTGCCACTTCGACCAACAAAAAAAAACGTCCCATCATTCGAAAAAAAAAAATCCCATCATTCGACGTGGTTTGGATCGGTGTTTGTCGGATTTTCGTTTTTGTTGCCTCTTCCGTTTCTTCGATTTCTCCGAATCTTTAGCTGCGGGTAGGCTCTGTCCCATTACCACCTTACGTGTTTCGGTACCGGTAGATGGGGTATCTGCGGTTTTGGCACTGGTAAGAGTGACCGCGGAAGATGTTGGTTGAATGCGGAACCTAGAGCTGGTAATGTCCAAAGGCTTATCCGCCGGTTCAAGGAGTTGTAGGGTAGGGACAGTGAAACTGCTCGACATTGGCGAAAACGACCAGTCTTGGCAAGCGCTGATACCGTCGGTAGAGTCGTTTGACTTTCCTGGTGTAACTGGGAGGTCTTTTAGTTTGTCCGCACAGCTCTCTGGTGTTCTGTGACGTTCCGCCACGGTTTTATCTTCAGGTCGGAGTGTGACCCTAAGTTGGCGAACTTCTTCTAACGCGTTAGTCCTTCCGACAACCCAATCAAGAGCGGCGCGTACCTTTTTTAGCTGGATCAAGGTCGCATCGCGTTCTTGAAATGCTTTATTGATAGCGGTCAGCATGTTGGTGATAGGAATAGTCACTTGAATAAGAGAAAAATTATTTAATTTTAACTATCACCAACAGTTATTCATTTTTATCAAAAATCTGATAGATTTTTACAGCCAACGGTGGCCTTTGGAAGTCACTTCGCATATTATAATTTAAGTTCATGCACTGTATAAGATTTCAACAAATGAATAAATTGCTAAAATTAAAGTTTACGGTTTCTTCACAAATCTATCAGTTCATGTTTCGATCACTCGTTTTTGATTTTTGCTTCGATTTAATTCCCTAACATTTTTTAAACATATAAACAATATCTCCATTTTTATAATATCTGGAGTTTCATTTTGTGAAAAAAGTCACTAGAAGAAAAATATTCACCTTTCAGGGACGTTGGAGTTGGCGAACTTTCTTTTGTTCTACTAAACAGACTACCAGGAGCTAATGAAGTTTCTTTTGACTCATCCTTCAAAGTGAATGCACCTAAACGCTGTGAATGGAAGACAAAATAATAGGCATTAGACAACTCAAAGCATAATGTGATAGGAAAATTTATTAAAATCATGATACAATGTAGAAAATAAAAAGCACTGGATATGTACATTCAGGTACTCTTAAGTAATATTGTTTAGGTGTCTTAAATTTCCATCAGAATTTATGTATCACAGTTAAAGGCATCCAAATAAAATCAATCAATAAATCATTAAGAAAATGACAATATCGATATTTTCACCTTACCTCAGAAGAGGACTCGTCTTTCCCTTCTTTTGCTTGCGGATCAGTAGAATGGAATTTGATGAAAGCGAGGCCATACTGTGTAGTCTTGGATAAGTAAAACGCTAAGTTCAGTCACAACTTGCTGAAAGTACTCTTTTGAACGGTTCAATAAAAATGCCCATCCCCCACCTTATTAAATGGCTGTGTACAAACGACTTTCGCTCGGTCCCATTTCTCGTCCATAACGCCTTTGGAGAATTTGTCGGTTCCAAACATCCTTACACGGTTCATATTTGTGCCATTGCGAGATTCAACGGGGCTCATGAAGGATGACGCCACCAGCAAAACCTGGAATGTATGGAAGTATAAAGCCAATATCAAGCAAAACTTGCTAAAATTTTCTAGTACTACGTTAAGTTTACTGAAATCCATAAAGTGCTAACCTGATAATTCTGCTCACTATCAGACTGCCGCCCAACCAGCACTTCGACAAATGCCGACCCTTCATTTCCGATGTCCAAACCTTTTATTTTGCTCGCCTTTTCAAACTAAAAAAACATCGGATATTTTTTTTTTCAGAATTGCAAATTAGGAACTATATCAAAAAATGAATCACTGTATTTATTGTACAAACATTGGAATTGCTCTAAATGGTGCGTAACTCACCTGCAGGACAACGGATGCCTGCTTTTCACCGCCTTTTGCACAAATCCATTTCTTATATTCTGCGGACTTTAACAGATTTTCTGCTGGATACCGCTGAAAGCAAAACACTTATGAGTTATTTTGTGGATCTATCCCAGTGATGCCAGCTTTAATGAGCTAATGATATTTTCATGTAAAAGAGATAGTCATCATGCGGAAGGTGGACTGGTTATAGTTGCTCAGTGATATTATACATCATCTCTTACACCTACACGCCATGGAGAGGGAGGGACTCAAAGAAAAAATACGAGAAATTTATTTTGAAGCTGGGAAGGAAATGAGCATGGTCAAAGCTGATTTTTATCACGAAAGAGCCGGTACGTGCAGCCAGGTTTTGAACTTAGGTCTCTGTAAGAGGAAACGTTAAAGTTAAGATCATATCGCTCGACCGTGATAAAAGCTATACCATGAAGTTAATATACTGGCTTAGATTATATTTTGGTACATCCTCACACTTTAAGAAAATTAATAAGATTTACTCCCCATGCCAGCATCATCTGCTCAGCTTTGAGAAGCATTTGTCATTGGGAGACCCAAGTTCAAAACATCTAAAAATCGGCTCGATAGTACGTTGACATTCATCCCCAACATCTAGGCCGTATTAATTATTAGATTGGATGTTTTTTTAATCGGTTCATCGTAACAGACTTTATGCAACAAAATCCAAAAACCAGGAAAACTCGCCTGGATTAAGGCTAGCTGACTAGGATGCGCGCATTCGGTACGCTAAGTAATAAGAGATAACATTACACTAAAACAACAAACCTTGGTGCAACTTATCGCAATTAACGCACTTATTACCTTGTCTTCACTGCTGACCGATGCAATGTGCAATATTTTTACGAATGACATGACGTAAAACAACTTGAATTCGACGCGAAAGGCAACCTATTTCACGAGATCTCACGACCATTTCACGTCTGACGCGGCTGAGCGGCTTGAGCCGAAGAGACAACTGTCGAAGCCGATGACGTCATGCAGCGGACACATGCTAAGGCCGGGAACATCAAAATTTCAATTTTTTAATGATTCAAATTTAATTTGATCTTTTTCGGTAAATTATTACATCATCTTGGAAAGAAATGTACTCTTTTACATTTTTAAGGATCGATAATAAAAATGAATAAAAGAAGTTATTCTGTACGCATGTAGGATGCGAAAATTGGGTCCGTTTATCCTCGTAAAACGTTGAAAATTTTGCAATTTTGTCCTCAGTAGACGTGGAAAATTTTGCAAATGTGTACACGTAAATTCACGTGATATGGCCTTTGAGCTAATCATGCAGGTGTATAGGTTTTCCATTAAAGAGGGAAGGGGGTGGGGGTTCAAATGTCAATCGAAGTACTAACTTAAGGGCAGTGGCAGTGGGGTTCACAATGCCCCCAGGAAAGATTAATATTAGTTTATGCAAAATTAGCATGACAATGTTTTCGGAAAATTTTAAAGTTTGGATTCACAAAACATTGTAAATTTTTGAAATTTGTACTCACAAAAAAGTCGAGAATTTTTCAAATTTGTCCTCGGAAACGTATGAATTTTATAAATCTGTACTCGTGTCAACGTCATGTGAAACGTGGAGAATTGTGCAAATTTGTCCTCGGAAACTGCTGAAAATTTTGCAAATTTGCTCTCGGGAAAACGTTGGAAATATGGCAAATTTGTTCCTGGGAAAACATGCCAAATTTGTCCTCCGAAATTGAAATAATTCCGAATTTGTCCTTCATAAAACATGGACAATTTTGAAAATTTGTACTCGGAAAAACGTGAAAAATTTTAAAAATTTGTCCACGGAAAAACGTGGAAAATGTTGAAAATTTGTGCTCGGAAAAACGTGGAAAATGTTGCAAATTTGTACACGGGAAAACGTGTCAAGATTGTCTTCCAAAATTGAAATAATTGCGAATTATTCCTTGATAAATCATGGAAAATTTTGAAAATTTGCACTGGGAAAACGTGGGGAATTTTCACTCTGGAAAACGTGAAAAATTTTGAAAAATTTGTCCTCGGGAAAACGTGGAAAATGTTCAAAATTTGTCCTTGGGAAAACATGAAAAATTTGGCCAATCTGTCCTCGGGAAAAGGTGGAAAATTTGTCCTCGGAAATTGTTAAAAATATGGCGAATTTGTATTTGGGGAAACGTGAAGGGGGAAAATTCGTTAAAAAAATCGATAGATACATTTTATTACGCTTTCAAACTGTCAAGCACGTGACACATCACATGCGATACGATATCGGATCGTATCGCATCGTAGTACTTTAGGTAATTTTAGTCGTTTTTCTGCCTCAAAAAGATCAAAGGGCCGACACGGAGCGCACATTCCGTATACTGTAACTGTGGTTATATTTTACACCCAGGCACTTGAAGGTAAATAAATTTAGAGTTCTACGTTGAATATTCCATGTTCTATGCTGATTATTCCACACACAAAATGTTCAGATAGTAAATAAAATGTTTTTCTAATGGCACGGCGATGCTCAAAATTGCCCTGAGCTGACAGGATTCCGATAACCATGCAGCTGACATCCTTGAGATCATCTAAAAAATTGGTAACATGCTTAGACCTTTTCTCTTTTATGAAATTTACAAAACATTTCTGTGTAAATCAACGTTTTGGTCCTAACATTTTCTGATATGTCAGAAGTTCAACTAGATATGCAGAAAACATACAGTCAGACGAGCTAAATGGGCTTAAATACCACCATGCTAAAAAGGTGTGAATTACATCATCAATTTTTTGACTCAGCAATCCGATAAGAAAATTTTCAAGCACACCCTGTATATGCACCTTATATGTATGCTGTCCATTGATATCTGCATGCATACGGCCAGCTTTAACCTAAGACAGCAATAGCAACTGTTGCCGGAATTACACACGATTTTTACACAGTGTTTATACTGTACTGTGATATAGCCCGTCTGCTCGTCAAATCTCTTTTCCCGCTGCGCTCCAAACATTTTATCGCACTGCACTCCATCCCAAAAAAAATCTGTAATACTTTCCAAACTTTGAAGAAAGGTATCGTAACATTAGGCGCAGTTGTTTTAGAATATTATATGCAGTAATGACGGATTAAGAAGAAAACGACAAAGACTGTTGTTAATGTAAATACATAAACTTGCATCCTTTTTGATAGGATGGGAGGGGCGGTCATGGCCGATTTTATATAGGAACTATCTCAGCATTCGCCTACATGAATTATGGGAAACCATGAAAAACCACAATCAAGGATAGCCGACCCGGGAATCGAACCTGGGTCTACCGAATGCAAGACGAGGATGCTTACCTCTAAGCCACCTTGCTCGGTGAACCTGCACGTAGACATCCGCATTTTTGAACATTGAGATCTTTTTCGAGAATACGATTTTGCGGTATTTTTAATAGTTTAAGTTTCAAGATGCAAAAAAAACCACAAATTGGACGTGTTTTCTTTAATTGTATTTATTAAATTCTTTAAATTCAATAATGATTGCGGTTTAAAAATTAATTGATCTTATTTTAGTCAGGTTTCGTTATTCTTAAGAAAGTTGAGAAATAATGTACATCAGCTCAGATTCAGTGACAAACATACTGTAGTTTCAACGCACTTCCAATGCAGCATACTGTGTCCATGCATATTTTATCATTGGACAGGACTCCTGCCAAATTCCATCTGAAGATCGGTTAGTTCCAATCTCCATATCTCTGAGATTTCAACCGGGCGACTGAAGCACCCGGCTGCGGCTTTTCATACACCCCCGGCAACCGGCCGGTTTACTCCAGTTCAGACAAATGGAAATTGGGAACCGAGTTTACACCCGGTGGGTAAACCCGGGGGATGGGCAAGCTGAGCAATATTTGTCGAGAACGTCACATGACAGTTATTAGGGAATGAATGAACATTCTATACTGTATAAGGAGCATTTGGAAATTTCAAATTTTCACACAATTTTAATTAGAATTAAATTACTTACATTTTAAAAGCACATCTATTTATCAATACTAACGCGCGTAGGAAACTTTCCCCAAATTGCTGTACTCTTTTCATTCTTCATCTAAAGTTTCTTTCGTAAAATGCCAACAAATCTTGAAAAATCACGCTAGGGCTTATTTTTTGGCTAGGTCTTTTTTTTAGGGGAAACACGATAGCTATCCCGTGTAGAAAATTTAACAGCTTTAATTGTTGGTAAACACCTTTCCATGCACATTAATTTTCTTGTATAAAGACAGTATATAATAATTTAAAAATATTTTTTAACATTAAAGAGCATTTATATTGTTATACTATATGTAATCAGTTATACTATACAATCATTAAAACATTTAAGATAATTTAAAATCGTAAGTTAAATGTCCTTTGGTATGGGCTATTTCTTGCAGAAAAAATTATAAATCATTTAGGAGTGAGACTTGGAGAAATTTGACTTTACGTTAACGTCGAAAGGAAATTGAAGACTTGAAGGAATTCCTCGTCACATTTTGAAGGAATTTATGGTGATGTAGTAAATTCTCCTGTAGAATTTTCAACAGGAGTCAGTAAAAAAAAGTCAAGCAATTCTCAAAGTCAACAGTCACTAAATTTTTTCTATAGTTTTCTAAATTTAAAATCTTACATTGTCATTATTAATGGAATAAACAGCATGCTAGCCGACATTACAATGTGGCAAATTGCCACATGAAACGCCACATAAAATAAAAAAATGTGTAAAGGAGAGTACAAAGGAAAGGCGTTGATGGCTTCACAAGAACCCAAAACTGAAAAGACTTTCCCTACAGAAAACATAACAAAACGTTAAAAAGCAAAATTTTTTGAATAAATAAAAAAACAAAAATTGTTCCACCTTGATCGTCCCGGGGCACCAGCTTTAAAATGGTGGATCGTGGTGGATCGCCCGGATATTTTCAATTGTCCGGCATCTCCCGGATATTTCCATTTGCCGGGCATCACCCGTATATTTTTTTATTTGCCCGGCATCGCCTGGATATTTTCGATTGCCCGGTATCGCCCGGATATTTCCATTTGTCCGGCATATTGGCCGAATATTTACAATTGTCCGGCATCGCCCGGATATTTTCAATCGTCCGGCATCGCCCGGATATTTTTAATTGTCCGGCATCGCCCGGATATTTCCATTTGTCCGGCATCGCCCGATTATTTTCAATTGTCCGGCATCGCCCTGATATTTCCATTTGGACATCTCCAGGATATTTTTGATTGTCCAGCATCGCCAGGATATTTTCAATCGTCCGGCATCGCCCGGATATTTCCATTTGTCCGGCATCGCCCGGATATTTTCGATGGTCCGGCATCGCCCGGATATTTCCATTTGGACATCTCCAGGATATTTTTGATTGTCCGGCATCGCCAGGATATTTTCAATTGTCCGCCATCACCCGGATATTTTCGATTGTCCGGCATCGCCCGGATATTTTCGATGGTCCGGCATCGCCTTGATATTTGCAACTGTCTGGCATCGCCCGGATATTTCCATTTGTCCGGCATCGCCCGGATATTTTCGATGGTCCGGCATCGCCCGGATATTTCCA
>JAQGBX010006481.1:0-12426 GCA_034698745.1 Megaphyllum sjaelandicum
AAATAAGACATTTTATCCGTCTTAAAATGCTAATATCAGCACATTTGCTGTCGGAAATTTTGAAAACGTCTAAATTTTAGATGGCTTTAACGATTTTAAGACATCTAACATGTCTGAATCTAGAAACATTTTTTACAGTGTGCAGGGCTAGTCTCAACTATCCTCCTCTTTCAATACACTCAGCTAGCTAATCCTATTTAAAAAGAAAACGACACAAGATCGTGTTGTGGTCAGCAGAATTTCCAAAAACCAACCTCTTTAACATTATCCGAATTTCAAAGTAACTTGTGGTCTGCATCGCTAATTAGCATAGCACAGCCATGCAAATCACCCAAATTAGCGAGGCAATAAGCTTAATTTATTAAAGAAAACCAATGATAGGTAATCATTATGAAAATAACGCTTAGACCCGTTATAGCAATGACTAAGTTGATTCAAAATCAGTATACGTTCGAACCTCGTTAAGACGAACTCGGACGGACATCAATGCTTGTTCGGTTAAAGCGTAAATCGCATTATCAGAAGCCAGAAGAAAAAAAAAATTCAACAATAACAACTAAATGACGAAAAAATTTGAAAATCTACTTTCTCTGCCATTATTGTTTCTTTCGGAACATTTTCTCAAAAAAGGTCGCGTACCGGTATTCGTTTTAACGAGACGTAGCGTTAATGCCAGGCAAGTCGAACCAAAAAATTTTTTATCCGAGTTAGTCTTAAACTAAGAAATTAACATTGTTTGAAAATACCCTAGGACGGGGATAGGAAATTGACTCGCACTATCAGTAATTTCACGAGTTCGCCTTAATGAAATTCGTATAACATGTATATACAGTAGAAAGGAAAATTGCACGTTTTTCCAAACCATGCATGCATACTGTAGCTTCTAGAATTATTTACCAAAAAATACAATAAATGTTTTTGTTTTTCAACTTCATAACGCTATACAATGTACAGCGCGAAGCCAAAAAACTCGATTGACGTCAGAACTTTATTTCGCAATAGCCGAACTGACCGAAAATCCGTTTAAGTCGCAGAAAAACATTTTAATTCGCCCACAACTTACTCGTATATCACAATACCCGCAGCTTCATCGCAGTTCGGTGAAAGGCGAATTTTCCCTTTGAGATCACTCCTTCAAAGCCCATTTCTCCAGAAATGAAAAGCCTTCTATGTGCCCAAGCAGCCCAACCAACACTTTTTATAAAAGATGTGGACAAAAAAAAACATTCAATGGGTAAAAAAAGGCCAAATTCGATTTTTTTTTCCCATTTTACTCGCTTCGTAGCTTTGATCACGAGTTATTTCATTCCAACTGAAATGTATGTAGAGGTTAAACAACAACTCCATTAATCGTTTACGCGACTCTCCTTGTACTACATTTCGGCCTCCATGTACGCTGCTTAATACATCAACGGTCATGTAGGCTATGGTCGTTCAAGACACTGATGAAAACATTCCAAACAACCGAAAGACTATAGACACAAAAGGGTAAATTCTGGGAAAATTCGTTTGCTTCACTCTCGGTTAAGTAATTATAATAAAGCGATGCCACTGCAACACGCCTTCCCATTTTATTTAAAGGGCAAGACTCTTTAATTATAAAGTATACGCCATTCTTCCATGCCATTCATTGTCTCGCGCTTATTTCCTGGAATATAGATTTTACGCTCCAATCGATGCCATTTCAATGAACTTAGTTTCCTCAAACAGAAACCAGAAAACAGTATGGATTTATAATATATACGAATGCCAAAGGAGGCGTTCGAGGAAATGTACCAAAATCAAACTCTGTATTGACCGATCTCGTGAATGTTTCTAATTAAAGTTCCGCTTTAATGCTTTTTTTTTTAAATACATGTCGTGCCCACCGAAAAAAAATACATGCCCTATAAATAATCCAATTTTATATACGACACTGCATGTGTTTCTATCGCTTGATGATCCATTTGCGAAATTATTAATAAGATCAATAGACAGATCCCCGAGACTCGCACACAACTGTCTCAAAAAGTTCGAAGTAATTGATGAGAGATCCTTGAAAATGGTTGAAGTTGGATCAATTTTTGCTCACTTTGTGATCGCACTTTGCGCATTTGCGTTCAAGTTCACTTTAAAATTCCTTAACGAAAATTAATGTTGACAAATTGATTAATCGTCAACTGGAAGTTAGTAATGTATACATACATTACTTAGATGAATTGTGTGGCGATAGTGAATTTAAAATTGAAGCTTCAGAGCAGAGTTTCCTATAGTGGTCGATTCTACGAATACACGGTATACATGGAATATTTTCAAGACAGCTTTTCCGCAATTATTTGCATTTTAATTTACCGGATTAATCACGAGTTAATTTAGATTGTCTATCAACTTAATCTTAAAAAGAGTCATGAACAGAAGCTGGTGATCAATACAAGCAATAGAAAAGAAACATCTTTAAATTGCAGTTTGGGAATGTTGGTCAGAAATCAACATATAATCACATTCCAACGCTATTTTATTTCTTAAATGCAAACTTGTTGAAAATATCGTAAAGATTTACACATTTTCCTCATATTTTCCAGATATTCCATGTTTCATACAGGAGCGATACCGTCATTCGCAGAGCATTCCTTAAAACGCTTTTAAGAAGACGGCACCGTACAACTTTAATAACCTAGTGTACGAAGAATGAGAATAAGAACAGATTTAATGAAGGTTGCCAAGATAAAAACTTGGAAATAATCCCTTCTTAACAAAGTAATACTCAGCAGACGTTATGGTAGAAGAAATATGGATATGTATGCATTGCATTAAGTAAAATTTAAATAATACAGTTGCTAGGTGCACATGTCCGTATCCGTCAACGCTCGTCCCACTATATCTGACGGACCATTAAGACCATTTCGGTTTTGAAATTCCAGAAACTATGATCAACCTACAGTGATATTTAAAATGGCTAGGAACCTATAGCCTCGGGTGTCAATGATTGGAGTCGTAATGACCATTTGTTCGCTCACCAAAATCGATACCTCAAATTCTGTCGCTACATACACGAGTTTTTTTTAAAGTGAAGATCACAAATCCCTCGGGGACAAAATACAAACTCAATAAATGTTGAGAACCTTTTTCAAGGAAAAAAAAAATAATAATGCATGGTTTGAAAAAAAAAAAAGTGTTTCGATTATCCGTCAACTGTATATTATCTGTAGAAGTTTAGAACTTTGTGTAAATATTTAGTGGGTCTATAATAATTTTTTTAACAATGTCCAAGAGACCCCGGATACTTTTTTCATTCGTTCAGTTTCATTATTAATACTCTCTTCTTATATCGATCAGCACTAAAGAGTTTTTAGAAAAGGGAGGCATTCGTTTAGTCGTCACTGAGAAAGCACAATACCAATAACCAATTCAGGATTAGAACTGATGTATCCATTATGGTACGCGTAAAACCACTAAACCATCCATTTTGGTGCTGCCCTCTATGCGTTCTTAATGTAAATTCGCTCCTGTAATCCTTCGCTGCAGTACAGTATGTTGCGCAATTAATGGCGTAGAGCACGAATTCACGGCCCATTACGTAATTGTGAATAAATTAGTACAATGGCTCGAATCCATTTGCGTAAAGTTCTGTAAATATCTTAAAAGAGTCATAAATTTTGGTTTCACGCGCGTATCGGACCATTTGGGGTCGAGATTGGTGTAGCACTTAATACAGTATACAATGTACATTAGTGGCATTGATTAAAATGTAAACGGGTAAAAAGCTCGGCACAGTTGGCAAAACATACATGTATTTTGCCATCGGCCTCTACATGTATACAGTATACTGTACGTCAGCTAGATTATATGAACGTAAAGTATACTGTAGTTTTATCTTATCAAGCTACTATACTGAAGATCCCGGTGAATCACTTTGAATAAGGATAGGTCTTAATTGGATCTCCACGTACGACTTGGCCTAATTTGATTCAAAACTCTTTTTAGTAAAACAACAACAATTGCACAAATTTTATAATTTCTCAATTTTATAAACGGTCAAATTAAATCCTAATTTAAACTTGATGATACCACTAACTGCAAGACAGTATTATTACTATTCCAAATGTTTAACGAAGCTTAATTATTACCAAAAAAAGTATTAACACACCGCTGACCGGATTTCCAACAGCAAGAAAGCAAGAGACCAAAATACTTAAAACGCCTTTTAAGTTTCATTCAAAATAGTTGGAGCACGTCGACTGAATAACAATTTCATGAAAACACTTAAATAATGAAATCTGAAAATGCAATATATGCAAACGATGCACAACACCCTGCACATCCCGGGGCGTGTCTACTTCAGTATATAGTCAAGAGGTCTATTGTATATATACGTCACGGTATGCGAGTTAAGGTTTCAATAATTAAATATTCCTTGCATTCATTGATGCACGCGCACTTGTGTCAAAATGACACATAAGAGATAATAGAAATTTCATTAGTTAAAAGTAGAGCCTGATTTAATCCACATAATAATAAAAGTGTGCGATTGCGAAGCTGCTGTTGTTGGCGTACTTTTCATATTCAAAAATCAATCATTCATCTCCTAGAACCCACTCTTCTAAAGACAAACTCATTAGGCAGGGGATTGTGATACCACTCCATCTGACGATTTATTTCGAAAGCAAAATATGTGCTAATTCGCCCGTTTTCAACCATGCATGCAATGTAAAAATTGAGCGTGAAAAAGACACGTCGAATTGCATATAATGTGCATCTCACTCATATTCTGCGGTTAATATTTTTGCGAAAATACACGTATTTTCAATATATTTATGATTACTATACGAGCTCTACCCGCAGGTATGAATGCAGTCAACTACAAAAGTTTTAAGCTTTCTGAATAATGCTGATGAATATGCGGCATTTCGAGCTGCTTTCCAATTGTACCCTCATTTCTCTCTAAAGATTGCATGAGCCTTTCTCCAGTCGTTTACAAAATAGTTCATTTATATCTATAGTCTTTTTTATTCAACTTCTTTCGTGTATTATGCGTGAGTAATATAAAATAAAATAAAATTTTAATATTTAATACAAAATTTGAAATGTGCAAATTGCTTGATTTACGGTTTCAAAAATCGAATAATCCTAATTTGATATAAATAATTACTCATCCTGCAGGATCCTTTCTGAACGGGACGAACATGTGACATTCATTGAGTAGGCCTATGTGTAATGCGTATGAATTTCACTGAAATTCATAAAATTAATTTTCACACGTACAATTCCCTCGAAAGAATAAATTTGAAATGTACAGTATAGTTAACCATGCAAGTGTTACGAAACTCAAGTATCACTCTTCAAAAGAAAAGAAATCGAGTTTTAGATAAATTTTCAAAATTCAATTTTGAAAAGTTTTCTTTTCATGTCTCATATTTGGTCGCCTCTCATTTTCAAATTAAAAAGATCGCAAAAGCGTAATTAATTTTCAATGAAAAAATGCAAATTTATTTTACATATACGAACAAAAACGTCAAGTACTTGTATCTTTCGCAGCAGCCACGAGACAATAATGCTAAAGTTAAATCTTGTAAGAAGAAAAAAAAAAGATGTGGTGGGTAGTTTTTTGTCAGTTAATCGGATTAATAATTAGAGACGTTGTACTCAATATTATCCTTATGATAATTAAAATCAAACCATCGAGCCTTGCAAGCTGATGGAAATTTCGCTCAGCTTTTCCACTATAATTGAGAGATTGTAGTGCGAGATACGCTTTAGAGAAGTAGGCAATGCGATGAAGGTTTATGTAGTATGTCATTTTAGAGGATGGTTTTCTGGTTTAATCCCTTGGATTTATGGAATATGAGCATTGAGGAAAGATTAGGGAGTGACAGTTACAGCAAGGAATGGAACCGCTTAATTCCTAGCAGCTATAAATAAAAGGTCCTACAAGCGTGGAAGAAAAAAGACCGTCATTAATCATTTTTCAAAATTATAAATTTTTCACGAATAACTACCTGCAATTTCATTCCGCTCGTCTAGAAGTTATCTCTAAAGGAATGACGCGAAGTTTTAGTCGCCTTTTTGCGAAATACATGCTTCGATGCAATGTCTAAACTTTGGTCGAAAGGGGGTTGGGTCGGAAGAAGGTTAAAAAAACGTGAAAGATTTTTTTTGGTGGAAAAGTAAACTCATATTTTTACAACCTATTGTTGGAGAAAACCCACGTGTTCCAATTCCCAGCTATTTATACAACGCGTCGCTCAGTCGTATTGAGCGTTGCAACTGTCTGCTGATGGAAGATGCCATAACGTTTAAAAATTACAATGAGCACGGAACAAGCTGTGAGGAAAAATTTCGGATATTTCTATGCAGTTTTTGCACTGCTTCGGTGCTGCGCTACACCAGAGAACATTTAGCGTTTTTGTAACGAAATTAGAAATACCCATAAGTGGATGAAGCACGGCATAGAGGACGCCCCAGATCCACATTTGTTCACCCGACTCGAGAACGAACAATAATAGCATTCGTTTTGATCTTGAAGTTTAATGTAGGAGATTATAGATGTTCAAAAGAATCATCGGGTTTGAAAAATATATACTAGTACAGAGTATTGCAGACATAATATTAAATGACACACTAAAAGAAAGGGAAAAAGTCCAAGTTTAAAACGCGCACTTGCAAACTTTGCTTTTAACGCCCAGGTGGCAGCACGAACCCAGTATCCAAAATGGCGACTATGCAGCAGAAAGCGTTTTGTGTGCTCGAGTATGCGAACTGCTGTGAACAGCATTGATAGGGATACACTTTAGCTTTTATTGGCCGAACTGGAGTGTGTGTTATGTGACACGATGATCTCACATTGAACATTTATGATGGTATGGCTAAAACTTGGCCATTTTTCACTTTATCGACATGTGTCAACAGTGTCATTTGGTGTTGTATCTGTAATACTTTCCAAAATACAGGGTGATTTGCAAAGGCAGAATCCAAAAAAATATGTCTTTTACTATATATGGTAAGAGATACGGTGATAAATCTTTCAGATAACCCTTAAAGTCTACCACGGGCTATCTGGAAACCATCTCAGAAACCGCTGCAGATAGGATCCTAGTGTAAATTAGAAAGTTGCAGGGAGATGAATAATTAGTGAAGTAACGTTAGTTTCATATTTTTTAAAACAAAAAAAAGCGAGATGGATTTTTTTATCTCAGCGAGTGACCATACAATGTGCAGGCTGAATCTGCATGACACCATAGCTTGGTGGAACGAGAAAATTGCAAACAATTGATAGATCACACTTACCAGAATCATGCCCTATGATATTGCCATAACAAAATTATTCTTGGGTCTACAATTGTAGCAGATCTAAAGTATCATTTTTTGCAGTTTACACTCGCGGGGAAAAAAAAATCCATCTCGCTTTGGTCGGTTTTGAAAAATATGACACTAACGTTATTACACTAGCATATGCTATCTACAGCTGTTTCTGGGATATCTGCAAAAAACTCGGAATTGGCAAATGGATGATCTTAAACGCGGCATTCAAGGTTACAGGGAATATGGTTTCCGGATAGCCCGTGGTCAACTTTAAGGGATATCTGAAAGAATTATCACCGTATCTCTTATCATATTAAAGATATAGATTTTTTTCCTAATTGGATACTGACTTTACAAATCCTGTACATGTATATCTTTTTCAAACCCGATGATGCTTTTGTAATAACCCTGTACTTTCAAACCATATAGTAATAAATCACAGCATTAGATAAGCAACTACTAAGCAAAGGATTTGCTTTGTTAAATAAACTGTATATATATATATATATTATCAAACAACTTTTAAGGATCAGAAATTATTTTGAAAGCATCGAGGATTTCCAAATCACTTCGGATGAACGCTAGTACGTAAATATAGCAACGATGCATCAGAGCAAGAGTAGAAACTGGACACTTGTTCAAGTTTTGTAGAAACAGCTAGGGGCGATCTGCATCTGAACGACGATTGGCTCAGCAGTTGGTCGATAGGGGGTGCTGCCAGCGTCGTATAGACCTAATCTATTAGAAGTGCGAAGGGGTGAGACGAGCGCCAGAGTTATCGCCTATGTTTTAATTTCAAATAGGCCATTATTTACTCGTTTTATCTCAGTCCACGGTTTAGTAATTTTCCCTAATAATTCAGGGTGATTAAAAACGTGAATTGCAGCGCTGCAGCGGCTAATCTCCGTTGTTCCGTCGGTGCAACGGAGCGTCGCCGCTCGCTCCATTTGCGAACAAAAAGCCGCAACAGGTCCAACATTGTTTTTAATTGCGAACTTGTTTGTAATTAATATTAAGTAGAGGGCCTACTCGAGTCATCTTTTTTTTCGGAAGCGTGAATCGATGCGATATAATGCCGCGACGCACTTCATTACAGCAATTAAGGGGAGGCACGGGCGAATCATTTATCACTGAATCAATCACGAAACGAGAAAAATAGAAAAACAGAAAAGACGAGAGCGCCTATAAAAGCGATATAAAAGTAATAACACTTACACGTAAAATCCTTACACTGCATGTTTAACATTTGTTCATTTTGAACGAATAGAATGACCGAACATTGAATGAGGAAAACGTTCTAACGCGCACGGAGCATTTCAAGTTGTGTTTAAATGGTTTGAAATGTTTGTAAAGGTATCGAGATATAGCCTAAATCATTATACAGTATCTGTCGAATAACTCAACCGGAAACGCGATGGCCCCTATAGATAATTTGCACATGACGTCACGCAGCTCGTGAGAGTGGCTAATGTGACTTGGTGTACATTGTGGGCGTGTTGTACGTGAGTTATAGCACGCGTCGTCTGCTTGTGAAAGTTATCTATTCGTCTATTAACGTGCAATGATAAAATGGTGCGTTGTTATACTAACTGCACGAGCAACAGAAGATAGTCCATATTCTGGAGTTTTAATTAAATTTCATCATCCTAAAAACCGCTATAGTGCATGTTTTTTTGTGAGATCCAATTTATTTCTGGCCGTCTTAAGACGTCATTATCCGCTTTACGCTTCTTATTTTAACATATTTTATTATATGCTGTTGTTTGACAAATTTGGAATGCGAAAAATGTTGGCTAGCATCTAGAGGTTTTTTTATTATTTTGGTACGCAAATGCAAATGCGTAATTGCATATAGTAAGCTATTGGTGTGAATGTCTATGTTCTGCAACTACATGTATATCGTTTATTTTATCTCGCTGTTCTGTTTTCCGGTTTAACCAGTGCTTAATGACCCGAGCGCACTTCCTAGAACTTTATTGAAAGTTACAAATTCTCAGAAATTGCACTTCCAAGAAATACAACAAATTACCAAAGTCGCGATTGTCTTTTTTATGTAATTCATCTCGAAAATACAAATTGACCAGGAGTTCAAAATAAACACCTAAAATGCGGTCATCGGATCTGGCTAGCCGATGACCGCTATACGAGTTCTCAAACAGAAGCTTTACGAATGGCACTTTTGGTAGCCATTCGTTATAATCTGGATAAAAATCCACTTAAGGTTATTGCCGTTTTTACACCAATGAATGCACTCCTTTTGCCTAGGTGACTTCACGACTGTCAAAGTGCCATTCGTAAAACTGAGAACGCTTAATATTTAATAATGTCATAGTATGTTCAAAAACGTTACTGGAGCAAAAATGTTGGTATTTCAAGGGCAACTATGAAAATAATTGATATTTCAAAGGAACATTTTCTGGACCAAAAACACGTCGTTTGGAAATAGGTGACTGCCTACTATAGTTTTCGTCAATACTTTCTATAAATATTTTAAATATAAAGCAGGAATAGACTAAGTTTGCATCTGGTTTGGATGTATACAGTATAACGCAACGAATGATTTAAGAGAGCGTATCCTAGCCGGAGCGAGGCAAGCAATGCGATTAACGAGTAAACTCCACGGAATGCTTAATGGAGCATTAAGAGAAGCAAATTGAAAATGGAAAAGTCAACAAGAAGAAATGCTAGTTGGAGGAATTCAAACGACGTACCAAAAGCATTGAAGGCTTATTTCGGAATCCGAATATTAGTTTTCAAGCGAGTGAATTGGAGTGTCAAAAGATGCGGAAACACGCGCAGGCTGCAGCATCGAACTGAACATACTCTCGATGGTATAGTGAAATGTTATGATTGGCCATATACAAAGTTTATTCAAAGTTTATCTAAGTTACAAGGATCATCTTATCTTAGACCTTTAGTTCTGAATAGGAAAATGAATAAGCTGAGTTTCGCCGAGATCAAATTTGACTTCGCTTCTACTTTACATTCCAAGTTGCGCATGCGCGAGGAATATACCAGAAGTTGAAACGGTCACTGAACATCGAATATCATAATCCTATAAAAATAAAGTGAACGAAACCTTATAGGATAGCAATTATATGTAGCAGAAAGCACGTTCAAACCTAATGAATTGAACACCGAGCCAAATACAAATAATACACGGTTAGACCTCGTGGCAAAATCATTTATACTATCCGATATTTCATCAATACGTGTAATGTTACAAAGGGTGACTACTTAAACCAACCATATTTAGCAGAAGTCGTCTAATTTAAGGCATCGATGTCCATAATTAATTGTAGATTAGCGATCTTCTACTATTGGTTATGGTGTAAATAAGGGGATCAATAATCTATATAATGTTTTCAACTCTAACATTTTACAGACATATTTTTGTTGCAATTAAAGCTTATAACTTTAGGACTTATTTCTCGAATTTCGTCAAATTCTGCATGAAATTTCAAATAAAGAGAGTCGAAAATGCAATTTAGTAACAAATTCATAGCGTGTGCTTTAAATTCCTTTCAATAGTACAGTATCTTGAGGTTGTTCCTTTTCCAATTCTAAACAAATCCGCTGCCGTTGGGTCATTTTCAAAACATACGGGCATGATGTCTAGTCAGAAATGTTTCCGATCGCTTTCAAATCAAAACAACCTGCATGCTATAGATAGCGCCGGGATATCTTCCTAAAAATTAGAGAAATTTTCCATGGAGCTCTTAAGCCGGTCATACACGAGGAAGGTTAAATCTGGAAACTTTGGCAATTTTAGGCGTGTCCGAAAAATCAAGGGCATATTTCTGAGCATTTTACTAACCATGTTTTTTAAAAAAAGGAAAATTTAAAACTGAAAGTAATTATACTTTATTTATGACAAATTAGAACATTTCATTTCCCTTATGGCGCATTCGGATGGTCAATCTGGTGTGCACCGGTGTAGGCTACAAGGTGTGGCATAAGTCTGTTAAATCGGCACTCCCATATTGACAAAAATATGTACTTTTTTAGTCGTATAATATTTTTTTTCATATAAAGTATAAAATGTTTTAATTTGACAACAATATTTGAAACTTGCCCGGCATCGCTCGAACATTTCCATTTTATTGGCATCGCCCTGGCATTTTCAATTGTCCGGTATCCCCCGGACATTTCCAATTGTCCGGCATCCCCCGGACATTTACAATTTCCCGGTATCCCCCGGACATTTACAATTGCCTGGCATCGCCTGGGCATTTTCAATTGTCCGGCATCACCCTTGGAAATTATACTATTCCGGCATCTCCCGGTTATTTTTACTTGCCCGGCATCGCCCGGACATTTCCAATTGCCTTTCATCCCCCGGACATTTCCAATTGCCTTTCATCCCCCGGACATTCATTTCCAATTTCCCGGCATCCCCCGGATATTTCCAAAGGCCCGGACATTTCCATATGCCCGGCATCGCCCTGGAATTTTCAATTGTCCGGCATCGCCCGAACATTTCCAATTGCCCGGCATCCCCCGGACATTTCTAATTTTTCGGCATCCCCCGGACATTTCCAATTGCCCGGCATCGCTGGACATTTTCATATGCCCGGCATCGCCCTGGCATATTTTCAATTGTCCGGCATCGCCCGGACATTTGAAATTGTCCGGAATCCCCTGGACATTTCCAACTGTCCGGCATCTTCTGGACATTTCCAAGATCCTTCAAGCCAATTTAAAATACTTCGAGATGGTGGCGCAAATGGTAATTATAATTCGGTAGAAGTAGTCACGGTTGCCGAGGAATAAAATCCCATCATCAAATGAACCAATCAAAACTAATAATAGAAATAATAGGAATAGGTATTAGGAATTGTTTTATGCAAATTGTCGTTTTCAAAACGTAAAGTATCGTTTTTTGTATAGAACGCAAACTTTATATTGATGAGATATATGTTAATTTTAATGCCATTTTCTAAGCAATAGCTGCGTCATGTCACGAATCTTGAGCAGATTTGGCAAGCCAAGAATGTAACCCTGTGCAAGACCTTTATGAAATAATAGTCAAAACCTTGAATCAAATTTTTTTTAGTACAATTGATAATAGGTACAGTAGAACCTCCGTAAGTTGACCACCCAAGGGCGGAAATAAAATGGTCAACATAGGGAGGTGGTCAACATATG
>JAQGBX010006482.1:0-12424 GCA_034698745.1 Megaphyllum sjaelandicum
ATGATCAACAATTTAGCAGGTTTGAGGTCGCATTTTTTGCAGCCCACAATGCTTTGGTGTCATGCAGTGCAGCCTAAGTGTGTACGGAGTAAATCATGGAGGAAAACAAATTCTGGAACATTGCGCTATGTATAAAACAATTTAAAACCGACTTTATTTTACTAATTAAGCATCGCCCTACAACGTTCTAATTTACATTTTTAACATATCTGCAGCGGTTTCTGACATATATGAAAAAAAACCGTAGACCTAGCACATGGATGACCTTAAATGTCACGTTCAACAGGGAATATAGTTTCCGGATAGCTCATAAAGAACTCTTCAGGTACTTGAAAGAATTATCTTCGTATCTGTTACTATTTTGAAGATACTTTTTTTTTCTTTGAGTCGTGACTTTAGTAATCACCCTGTATTACAGTCATTATAAAGTATGTTTTTCTTCGGAAATGCATTTCAAAATGTAGCTTAACATATTTTTTTAGGTTTGAGTCGGTTGATGAGAATGTTAAGATGTGGTAGTGTTTTTACTCAGTCTTATATTATTACGCGTACATAATTTTAGGGCACTTTGACTCAGGGAACCTTTTAGTATCCCATCATTCAATCGATTCAATGAATCTTCACTAACTTCTGTTAATAGTTATGGTTGATGAGCACGGATGCTCCTAACTCATCAGATCGACATTGCACACGACTCAAGAATTGCTCGGAGCTCAGGAGCATGCAGCCATGGCGTCACAGCCATCTATTTTTTGCCTGTGACTTGGATGGACAATTAATTTCCTCGGCCATGGCAGCAAGTTTTTGTCCATCGTTTCATCCTGCAGTGAATAGGTCTAGCAAGGGTGAAGAGAGGTTGGCCTTTTCTGTCACTTACTTCGGACGGAAGAAGAAGAAGAAGAAAAAAAAACCTTGAGGTGGAAGTAAAAGAAACGCTCATTTTGTCAGACTCGTTTGTTGTCCATTATTGAGATTCCCGTAGCAGCCGTAGCGTCGTCTTTTATACGAGTCTGACTCGACATTGTCTCCAATCTCTTTCAGTCCGTAAATCTCTTTTCGGTGCCATATATTCGCGATATACAATGGGGACAAACGGAGGTAAATGTGATTTAAACGCCCACTTACAAACACGACATTGCCCCCTGGTCAATGGAATGGAATTCGAGCGTGTCAGCTATACGGCAGCGTCAACGCAAATTTAATTTGGATTGATATCACGCATTGGTGCAATAAAAAAAGCAACAACACCACACAGGCTTCGAGGCTTTTAACTTGAAGAGAATTGAATTTGAGTTGGCAATTGAGAAACTAATCAACCGATCAAAATGCAAACATTAAACGACGCCACTTCGGGATATAGTTTCGAGGCTCGAAAGTTTCGAAGATGAATCGAAATTTAAATCGAATGAAATCGTGCCAAAAGTCAAATCATTTTGACTAACTTAACCCAAGTGTTTGCAAATGCTGGTTCCAGCATGTTGGGAAATGTTAAGAATTGCTGGGAATGATGGTTTCCATGTGGGAAAATGGTCTCATATGATATTGTTGGTTTCTGTGGGGTGTAATGTTATGTTGGTTTATGCTGGTTTCAATTAAAATTACTTAAAATTCATTTAACTTTTCTATTAATGAGCAATAGCAAATGCATGATTAACTTCAACATATTGCAGGAAATAATGTTGGTGAAATGTAGGTAAGGGCAGGAACCAACATGTTGGTAGCATGTTGGAATATATAGGAACCAACATGTTGGTAGCGTGTTGGTGGTTGTAGGAAAAAACATGTTGGTAGCATGTTGGAATATATAGGACCAACATGTTGGTAGCGTGTTGGTGGTTGTACGAACCAACATGTTAGTTTATGCTGGTACCATGTTCCAATACATCACATAGCCAGCATTGGTGGAACCATCATGCCCATCATGATGGTAACATGATGGTCGACAAACATTTGGGTATAAACACTCGGATGGCCGGTTTGAGAACCCTAGGCAGGTGACCGATTAATTTTGGCCAATGCAAATACAGTAGAATCCTTTTATAACGATCTTCCAATGGTAAACTCTCCAGCATATCCCCGGAGTGTCCTAGGAGGGATGGTCGGAAGCGAGTTGAACCACACGCGAAAGACGGAACAGGCCATTTGGTGACTCAGTGCAGCATCTCAGGGGCGTCCAGCAGAGGCCTGGAAACGTGTGGACCAAGCCGGCCTACACCATGCTGCTTACCTTTTTCCCTTCCCCGACCCTTCTGAGGGAAAGCAACTTTGAAAGAGAGGTACCAAAGAAGCAAAGCTTCATAACACCATCACGTATGCGTGTTGTTAGCGCCGCACACTACTAACAATAGTTCTCATAGGTATTTCGCGTGAGACATCGTACGAGACACTTTCACATTGGATAAAGGAAGGATACAACCGCAAAGCTAAGCACAGAGTGAGAAAGAAGCTTAAGAAAGTGGGAAATTTGAGACTCACCGCCTTGACTTTTTCTTCTCCTGGGTGACTTGACTTTGGCAGCGGGACTGGCATTGAGTGGGCTATGAATTCCGATGGAGAAAACGCCACGACCCGGAGAATTGGGACTGAGTTTTGAATTGGGTTGTGCGAGAGTTCGGTGAGATGAGCCCGTGGGCGACGGAAGTGGAGCGAAGGACAAAACAGGGACGGATTTCCACGGCGTTGCGTCGTGAGGAGATATTGGATTGGTGAACGAATGAATTGTCTCTTCGAAACTTTTTGGTTCGCCCTCTTGACCCGAGTCCCGACCTTTGCGCTTCTTTTGGGTAGCTGCTTCCTTTTCAGTTTTCTTCAGCCTCTCTTTCAGATACGCCACCTCATGCTGAAAATTGAAAGAAACACAACCGACATCTTTAATATTTTGACTGAATGAGCAGTCAATTTCACAGAAATTCATAAAATTTCATAAAATTCAATAATTAAGTTGAAATACAATCGTTTGTGGGTTGGAAATAGGACACACAGTTGTTTCCATCCGCATTATAAAGAATATATATTAATTACAACCCTATACAGTAAAACCTAGCAAAGTGGCCACTAGTTTATGTTGACCACTTGTTAGTGTACTGTTTTTCTAGTGTACATTTACTTTATAAAAATTCTCCGTATAGTGACCATGACCATCTGTTTATTGTGTACAATGACCAATGTGGGTTGTCTTTTTTTTTCAATTTTTACATTGCCAATGTACCTTAAACAGTGACCAGACAACAGATGAGTCACGTTACATCTTGCTTTTAACCCTTGGACACGACGATTCTGTTCTTTTTTGGTTTTGTGGTTATTTACTACGTGTATTACAGTCTTCATGTATAAGTGCAGTGTACACGTTTATTGTTTTAATTTAATTAAGGCATTCTTTGTATAGTGACCACTTATGTACATTGTACAGTACGTGACTAACGTAGCATTTTTTTTGGTGGTCACTCTTAACAGGTTTCACTTTAGTTGGGTTTTCAATTCATTAATTTGTCTTAGTTCATGCTCAGAAATAGCTAGTAACGTGGAAAAAATAATAAAAATTCCCAATCTCGCGTGGCATGATATTGAACAGACATCTTCTCAACATCAAAGTGTATTTTTATCCCTGAAACCAATCTAGAAATACTAGACTTTAACGTATTTATCACGATAGAGTACACCCTACACCAAAAATTTAATATCTCTGTTTCTTCACAATGAGCATATGATATACATGCTCCGATACATAAATTGATATGATTTAAAAGGGCCGTTCATAATTTACATGAACACATTTTTACCACTTTTTAACACCCCCCCCCCCTAGGTGGACATTGGTAGACAATTACAGTACCCTCCCACAGAAATTACATGTACATTTGCTGCACCCCCCCCCCCTCATTTCTATAAATATGAATTTGTTTTACATTCTGTATGCTATATTTACAGGTTCTTCCAAAAATTTTATTTTCAACTTTCAATGACAATTTTGAAAATAAACAGAAAAAAATGCAGAAATTAAAAAAAAAAATGCATTAAAATATTTTGAAAATTTGACAATTCTGTATTCGGAAATTGTTGAAAATACATGTATATATACTTGAAAAAATTTTTTTTTTTAAATTGTACTCTTAAAAAAGTGCAGAATTTTGCAAATTTGTACTTGGATAATGGGAACTCAACAACATGACTGCATTGAATTTCCCTGACTTTTTCAAACTAAGCCTTCTTGCCTGAGCTCTCCCTAACTTTTCCAGGTTTTCCAGATCTGAAGGTCCTTGGTTTATTAATGTTTCACCATGAATTGGTTGTTTTTACAGTGCGAATCTTTTAAATGTTAGATATTAGTAAATTTAATTAGCAAAAGCTAAGTGCAAAAAGAGTGCGTTGTGTCCATGTAGACATTTGTAATATACCCCCCCTTCCTTGGGTAGACAATGGTGTACAAAACGAGACCCCCCTCCCCCCCCCCTTGTCTGTCTATGTAAATAATGAACGGCCCCTAATATACTGAATACTTCAGTTTAAAACGAACAAGCAGCATGAATTGATCATATTTCACGAGCATCTTCATTTACGAAAGATTTTGACGTACCGTATACAACAAGTAAAACGCTGAAGATACTGTAAGTGTGAAAATATGATACACCTATATCATATTTTACTCGGTGCAAAATGTTTGAATATAATGGTAAGATTTGTAGCATTCTTTGAAACGTCTTATCTGTCACCGAGCCGACTACTATTTTTTTTGTTTAAAACATGTCGTGTTCCCAACCATTTCTATCAAAAGACTGCGTAGCAGCCATCTTATCAAAACACATTTCGTTATTCCCATTTTTTTTCTTTGCTCACATTTCGTATTGTGTATTCGGCGAACTTTAATATATCTCTCGAAGACATATTTGAAAAGAAAATCAACATGTGGCTCGAATGCTTCTCTCTGAGCCAATAAAACCCATACATTTTGCATGGCTCGCAAATCCAATATACTCTCAACTTGTGCATCGAGTAAAAATCGAATTTCATCCACTGGTTTTACAATTCAGAAATTGAGGACTCGTCTGCTTCTGACAGTTAGGTCCGCAGGATACGAAAACTGTGCAAATATCACGCATGGCAGGATAGAAAAAGCCACTCCGTTCAGCGTATGAATGCCCCGGATAAAACAATACCTAATAACTCGTGTTCTTCCCCCCCCATTCAAAAAGAAATGAATTTGAAAATATTCATTGATCGGAACATCGAAACGCATTGTAATAAAATAAAAAAATTCGTGTTATTAAGATAATAATGAAATGAAACACGACCATCAGTATTTTAAGTCAAACGACGTTTCGGCCCCCATGTGCCTTTCTTTAAGTTTATTCCGCTCTAAATAAGAAAGGATGATAGCCTACATTTAGATTGCATTCAAAAAGAAGACTACAATAAAACTAATTATTTGAGAAAGGCTCAAGAATGCAAAAAGGGGTGCACAGTGGTAATGCAAATAGAAAAGCAATGAGGGGAACAGGCAAGGTAGCACACGGGTGGAAAGGCCCACGGGGGCCAAAACGTCGTTTGACTTAAAATACTGATGGTTCTGTTTCATTTCATTATTATTATATCTCCCGACCACTTGATGACTGATATGTTTAGTGCTATTAAGATACTAGCCTCAAGTCACCGCAACTGCAGCATTTACAGTAAGTGGTTTTTATCATCCGGGTAAAGCCGGATTTTACAGTTAGTAGGCCTATACTGCAAAAGTAACAATCGCCATCACTTGTGTTATAAAGCCCCGTCCACACCAAAGAGCAATTGGCAATAAAAATAAAAATGAGCAATGGGCAATAGCTTCAGGCCATGTCTCAAGCGGCCATTTTAAGAAAGGATAACACGAACAATTTTGCAAATTTGTACCAGGAAAATACGGAAAATTTTGCAAATTTGTAATAGAAAAACAAGGAAAAATTTTCAAATTTGTGTTAGGAAAACACGAAAAAATTTTCAAATTTGTACTAGGATAACACGAACAATTTTGCAAATTTGTACCAGGAAAATACGGAAAATTTTGCAAATTTGTAATAGGAAAACAAGGAAAAAATTGCGAATTTGTAGTAGGAAATCACGAAAAAATTTGCAACTTTGTACTCAGTAAAAGTGGAACATTTTGTAAGATTGTACTAGGAAAACATGGAAAATTGTGCAAATTTGTACAAGGAAAACGGGTGAAATTTTGTAAATTTTTACAATAGGCCATGAGAATAATAAATAAACAGCCCCTTACCAAAAATTGCTTTCTTTCCAGCCCTTTTATAAAAGAAATATGACAAAAATATAAGATTTATAGGACATTTTATCAAAATATAGGACAAAATAGGACATGCATCATCAAAAATATAGGACAATATAGGATTTATAGGACGGCTGGGATCCCAACCGTATGCAACAATATAGTGATAAATATTTAAGAATTAAAAATTAATCTTTAAATTTCAAACTTTAAAATCCACGAACTTTCTTCATTCCAGTTTAAAACTACTTTAGGTAATGGAATCTGAAGGATGTTTTCGTGGAACAGACAACAAACTAGCAATTTGCACTGCGAAGTCGTTATTTCCGAGTTTCTAACGGATTCTGCTTTGAAAATCTTAGGAATTATTTACAGAGCCCATTTTCGTTTTTGCATCCAAGGAGACTAACTTAATTTAAAACTTCGCACATTTTCTGCATATTTTCTTGAACTCGACGAAACAAGGAGCATTATGCTAAATGCGAGTGGTCTGTGCATGTAAGATTAATGCTTTTTTTGTCATTTTTTTTGTAACAAAAATGCAGAGAAAGAATAAAATATACACCAGACAACTAAATCTAAACGTGTGCGTGGAAATTGCTTCTAGACCAATAATTAACTGTTGGCTTTAAGTAGCTATATGCCTCAGTTTTGCGTAAAAAAAGATAAGCATTATATAACGTAGACAAAGAAAACCCACTAAATTACATGAACGGGAAATGCTTTACATTCTTGAGTCTTAATTGAGATAGCTTTAACCACGGTGCAATATAAATAGACTCAAAATAAAAAGAAACTTAAAATCGCAGATTAAATGAACATTTTCAGTAATTTGGGGGCAATCAAAAGTTGGAAGGATTCTTAACTAAAAATAAAATAAAAAAAAATACAGGAAAGAAATTCTACGAATCATGTTGCTACTTCCAGCAGGGTTCCCTCAGAAATTTCATTTTCAACTTCCCTGACTTTTCCAGGTTTAAAAAAATTTCCCTGACCAATAACAACGTCAAAATTTGAAATTTTCCAAAAATTTACACTGGAAAATGTATATTTTTTTTTTTTAAATTTACAAACGACAATTTTGAAAAATAACAAAGAAATTTTTTTTTAATTTTTAAAAAAAATTTGTGTTCGGAAAATTGTTGAAAATTTGTGCTCGGAAAAAGTGAGAAATTGTGCAATTTTGTCCTAGGAAAAAGTTGAAAATTTTTACTTGAAAAACCAAAAGAATTTTCAAAATTTGTACATGGAAAACGTGAACAATTTTTCTAATTTGTACTCGGAAAAGGTAAACAGTTTTGCAAATTTGTACTCGGAACAGGTGAAAAATTTGGCAAATTTGTACTCGGAAAAAGTGGAAAATTGTGCAAATTTGAACTCGTAAAACGTGAAAAATTTTGCAAATCTGCACTCCGAAAATGTGTAAATTTTTTGCACATTTCTACACGGAAAATAGGCCCTGAATCGCCGTGACTGCATTGAATTTCCCTGACTTTTTCAAAATAAACCATTCTTCCCTGACATTTCCCTGACTTTTCCAGGTCTGGGGAACCCTGTCCAGTACGTATCATATTCGAGTGCAATCATTTAACAGAAGTACTTGCATCAATTACTATTCCAACAATAAATAATACAGTGTATGTCAACGGTATATCAACGATTTTGCAAAATCGAAACAGGAACACGTTCAGTATTTTTACAAAATTATCTAATGATAATTTCAAAAAATTTCATAGTAAACAAAGACAAATTTCAAAACTTTTACGCAAGAGGAACATTTTAAAAATTTCACAAAATTATCATTAAAACATTTTGAAAACGCTGAATATTTGTCCTATAAAATTTTGAATAGAAGTTATGAAATTGTGCAAATTCATGCAAACATTTAAAACAGCTTGACAGCTTGGGAAAACTTTTGAAAGCAATTTTGAAACATGTGTCAATTAAACGACTGATCCTGAAAACACGTTTTTAAGACACGGCGTGAGCAGTGAACGAGTCATTCACAAAACTTCAAAACTTTTACAACATTATCATAGAGTAACATTTTGCAAATTTCACAAAATTATCATTAAAAAATTTTGAAAACGCTGAATATTTGTCCTATGAAATTCTGAATAGAAGTTATGAAATTGTGCAAATTCATATTACAAAAATTTAAAACAGCTTGAGTATGGAAACTGAGGCATTATTTTTGGATTGTGACAACATTAATATGCTGAATTAACCTGAATTTTCCATATCTTGGGTGCCCTCTCACATCGAAAAAAAAAAGCTTTAGAAATATATTTTTAGAAATGTATTATTGTTATAATAAATCATTTTAAAATACATTCTTAAAAAACAGAAAAGTATTTTTAGCTTTAAAATACATTGTAAAAGTTATTCAAAATATGTATAGATTGGAACAATCCAAGGTATTTAAAAATATATTTTAAAATGTATGCAAAATATATTTTCAAATGCATTTTTAATACCATATAAAGATATTTTCATTAAAATTTATTTTACAAAACATATAAAGAAATGTAAATTTAATGTATTTTAAAAAAATATATTTTTGGAAAAGCATTGTCAATCTGTTTAGCCTTTACAAAAAATGTATTTTAAATGGATCACAAGGTATTTTTTTTCAATGTGGGCTGGTTTATGTGGTTTACACATAAACCACATAGTGTCACACAATTTCGTCCGAATGGAAAACTTTTGGAAATATTTTTGGAAAACTTTTGAAAGTAATTTTGAAACATGTGTCAATAAAAAGATTAATCCTGAAAACACGTTTTTAAGACACGACGTGAGCAGTGGACGAGTCATTCACAAAACTTAAAATTTTAAAAGTCACGAGTTTAATTTTGTTTGTTAAAATTGTGTCGTTTAAGGCAATATCACGCAACCCCCGTAAAAAAGTGCCAATTTTCAACTCTATTAAAACGTAAAAACCAAAAAAATGAAGCATTAATTTTCTTAAAGTCATCTGAGACTGAAGCCGTAGAGGAATTTTGATAATGCACCTCAAGGGTCCAATTTCCATTCTCAACGTCTAAAAGTTAATTTTTAATCAAATACAAGTCTTTTTTTTTGTCTAATGGAAATCATCGTCGACTTTTAATCTTCGTCTGAAAAATGGGAATTTTACGAGCAATTTTCCGAAATCAATATTCAACAGCGCCTCGTCAACTATAGGAATTGCATATATATAGCTTCTTAATTGCAAATTTTCAGATAATTTGGCGACACGTATACGAACTACTCGATATAAAAATCCGTAAGTTTCTTAATTCTTACCTCTAAATCTTCGACTTTCAAGATAAGAATTTCCACTTTATGTTCAGCTTGAATTTTATCTCGTTTATAGGCATTAATGATATGACCCATTTCTCGTTTTGCTTCGTGAACTATGCCTAAAAAGAAAATCAAAAAAGCAAATAAGCTCGAGTTTTAGCGAAGAAGATAAAAGTATAACAAACATCAAAACTCCGTGCAAAACGAGCCAATAAACGAAATGAAGCAGCGATTAATGAAAAGTAAACAATAATTTATCAAGCGCAAATAACGCTACTTTTATTAGTTCATTTCCTTAGGAAGATCCCGTAAGGCTGCTTAATTAGCGGAATTTCTGGAGATAAGTCCAAATGCGAACTTCGCTATATAAACGCGGATTTTTAACGATATTTATCGAGAAAGTAAACAGGATTTTATACCAACGATTTTAACGTGGTTAATTTCCCGAAAATCCTTTAGAAAACCACTTTGTTTACTCGAGAAAATAACATCTAAAATGCAACAAATTGAAATTGAAATTGAAGACAATGTCAAAAATTGACATATATTGCAAAATTTACTAATGACAATTTTTTCCTCGGAAAACGTGGAAAATAGTGCAATTTTCACTCAGAAAAAACAAAATTTTATGAAAATTTGTACTCGAAAAACGTCGAAAACTTTGCACTTTTTATACTCGGAAAATGTGCAAAATTTTGAAAATTTTCACTCGAAAAACGTCCAACGTTTGGCAATTTTGCACACGGAAAATGTGGAGAATTTTGAAACCCTACATGTGCTCAAAAACTGTTGCAAATTTGTACATGGGTAATTTTAAAAAAGTTTGCAAATGTGCCCTGAGTGCGTTTAATTTTCCTGACTTTTTTTCAAAATAAATCATTGTTCCCTGACTTAATTCTCCAGACATTTTCAAGTTCCGTGACTTTTTCAGGTTTTCCAGGTCTGAAGGTAAACCCTGAATAATGTTAATTTCTTCGTCTAAAACGATTTCAGAATTCGGATGTTACGAATTTTCGGCCAGAACGAATGAAGTTTTAAGTTTCGGAGCATTCGTGCTATAGGTTTCGTTAAAACCAACTTTAAAAGATTTGAAAAAGTATAGGTAGGTTATAACGGGAAATTCCCCGATAAAAGTTGCAGCACCTTCCCATTCATAGACCTTAGGTAGGATTTCATAGGCTAAAAACTTTGTTAATGTACATTCGTATGATCAAGAAATCCTATTTTTTTATTAAAGTTTCGTTATACAGTATTATTGAACAACAATCATGTTGACCTTTTATTAACATAATTGAAATTTTATTCATGTTTAATTTTCATGTTCATCCATATACCACTTTCAGATTCATTTAAAAAATGCCATTGACATTTTTATGAGATATTAGGTATAATATACAGTGAAACCTGGTAAAGTGACCACCTTTGAATGGTGACCACCTGTTTATGTTGACCACTTTTTAGTGTATTGTTTTTTCTTGTATACATTTCCCTGCATAAAAATTCTCTTTATAGTGACCATTGACCACCTGTCTATTGTGTACAGTGACCAGTGTGCGTTGTCCGTTTTGAAATTTTTACATTGTCAGTGTACCTTATAAAGTGACCAGATAACAGATGAGTCACATTACATCTTGCTTGATGATGATGATTCTGTACTTTTTTGGTTTTGTGGTTTTTTACTACATGTATTACAGACTACGTGTATAAATGCAGTGTACATGTTTATTATTTTAATTTAATTCAGGCATATTCTTTGTATCGTGACCACCCGTGTACAGTGACCAACATAGCACGTTTTTAATGGTCACTCTAAACAGGTTTTACTGTACATGTAATATACAGCATATGTACTAAAAAGGAAAAATGACATGTCCATGAACAGTTTAAGCTTTCACAACCATTCGCAAACAACAATGTCCCAAGCTCACCCTGACTACCCGTAACAAATTTTCTAAATAGATGTCACGATTTCATTTCCGGTTTCTCAATTTGTTACCCCTTTATCGGTATCTGATAATTGATCAACGTTTGGGAGCGAAGATAAAATCGTGAAATACCAGGAACGAAAATCGATTAAAGCATCTGTTAGTATCCACCAAAAACCTCAGTTATCGTAAATAACGAAAGTGGGCCATGCATTTATACGAAGAAGTCACGCGGAATAATCCATCCACATTAATGGATATAAAAGATGAGTAAAAGAAAGATTTCTAAGGCATTCATTGCAAGCTCAGAAATACATCGCCTAGCAACTTAAGTGCCATTTTTATGAACGTTTAACCATCAACAAATATTACGAACTTATTGCAGACTTACAAGCTGTCACGATGAGCTCATGCATATCGCACTCTCGCAAATCTACGAAAAGTTGAAACGTACTCGCGCACTTAATGTATTGCTTAACCTTTAAATAGGGTAATTATACCTTAGCACGAACGTAAATATGAAAATAATGTTTCGAATGCGATGCTTTTCTTTAAATTGGTAATTGCAGTAGAACCTCCGTAAGTTGACCACCCAAGGGCGAAAATAAAATGGTCAACATAGGGAGGTGGTCAACATATATATGGAGAACGTATGCTTAATTGGATAATAGAATACAAAATCATACATAGGATAATCAAAAATAGTGAAATTAAAATCCGTTAAGATTTTCACATGGTTTATTTATTTTTTCGGAAAAAAGTGTCAATCTTGGTCTGTTTCTTATTCTTATTAAAAATGTAAGTGGCTAAAGCCTGGGCATTTATCTACAGCAAATGACTAGTTGCATTATTAAGTGCATGGTTGATGTCCTCTTCTTTTGGGGGTCTCTAAAAGGAGGGAGTTTTCCTCCTTTTCTGTTGCTGATCTGCATTTAACAATCCATATATCTCTTGCTAA
>JAQGBX010006483.1:0-12424 GCA_034698745.1 Megaphyllum sjaelandicum
TAAAATAATGAACATGTACACTGCACTTATACATGTAGACTGTAATACGCGTAGTAAAAAACCACAAAACCAAAAAACTACAGAATCATCACGCTCAAGGGTTAAAGCAAGATGTAACCTGACTCATCTGTTATCCGGTCAGTTTTTAAGGTACATTGGCAATGTAAAAATTACAAAAAAGACAACACACACTGGTCCCTGTAAACAATAGACAGGTGGTCACTGGTCACTATACAAAGAATTTTTATGAAGGAAATGTGCACTAGAAAAAAACAATACACTAAAAAGTGGTCAACATAAACAGATGGTCATCAGTCAAAAGTGGTCAACATAAACAGATGGTCATCAGTCAAAAGTGGTCACTTTTCCAAGTTTTACTGTATTGCCAGATAAAAATTTATTCGTGGTTATGGACGAGTCTTTAATTTAACGGATATAAAATGGTGTAATTTTTCGTACATAAAAATCTCGCAGATTTTCCAGCAGGCTCAATATATTCTGGACGGCAGTCACATAAACAGCTTATGAAACTGTTTTTTGTTTTTGTTTTGATAAAAACAAAACGATCCCCAGAAGCGAACCAAGAGTCATCTCCTTTAACGGGGCTAAATGCAAAATCCAAAAATAAAATTTAGCATAAGCTTTCAGTCATGAATCCTCCAGCCATGGACTTCTAATGAGTTTGTGCGCAGTGTAGGTTAACGCCTGGCTGAGAAAAAAGCAAATGCTAACGATCCGTTTCCATTAAAACGCCGACATAAATTCAGACCATAACCTCGAAACATAAGTTTCGAGTTAAGTGGGTTTGCCAGCGGTAAAAAAAAAAAAAAAAAGATGTACAACATAGTACTATAGACTCCTACTTTCATGCCATAAAGCAGTTTATACTAAGAAAAAAAAACGAATGAGGTTATAGACTGAACCTCCAAGTTATCATTTCCCTTAAGACCAAACCATAATTTAAAAAAATCTAATCCCATAAGGTTCTTTAGAAAATATGTCTGGCCCCATATGTATCGATCCACCCGCCATAGAATGCATAGATCTTAATTTATTTTTCCAATTTTGTTGGTAAGGAATTAGGCTTAGATTCGAAGTTAAGCTGCAATCTATGGAAAGTTATGGAGGGATGAGAGTATAGGCTTAAAACACGGACATCGTCTTCATTATTATTTAAAAATTAAATTAGTCTTAGGATTATAGCTCTGATACTGAATAAACAAAAAAAATTATCAATGTTTTTTTGTTTTTTTTGGTTAAAAATTAGTTTTTTACCATTATATAATGAGTATCAAACGTACCTGTAATGTGTAGTAAGCATATACGTGTAACTAACAAAATCGTCGACCATCTACAGGGCTCCCCCTGAAATTTCTTTTTCAAGTTTCCTGACTTTTCTCAGTTTTAAAAATAATTCCCTGACCAATGACAATATAAAAAAATTGACATATTTTGCAAAATCATGACACAATCGACACAGGAAGACATTTTTTCAAAATTTACTAACGACAATTTTGAATATTAACATAGAAAAATGTAAAAAATTAAAAACAAAATTTTCATGAAACAATTGTGAAAATTTGACAGTTTTGTATTCGGAAAATGTAGATCGTTTTACAAATTTGAACTTGGAAAATGTTGGAAAATTTACCAATTTGAACTCGGTTTATTACCTTTTTGCTGAATAATTTTGCATATTTGTGCTCGGAAATCGTGGGAAATTTGTCAATTTTGTCTTCTGAAAACGTGGGAAATTTTGAAACTTTGCCCTCGGAAAACGTAGACAATTTTGAAAAACTTGTCCTCGGAAAACGTTGGCAATTTTGTAAATTTGCACTCGGAAAACTTGGAAAATTTTGCAAATTTGTACTCGAAAAATGGGCCCTGATCTATCTATGTAAAAGCATTAAATTTTTGGATCGAAACACCATGACTACGTTGAATTTCCTTGACTTTTTTTAAAAAATAAGCCATTCTTCCCCGACTTCCCCGACATTTTCATGTTCCCTAACGTTTCCAGGTTTTCCAGGTCTGGGAATATACCCTGATCTACAAATACTTGTTTATGCTTAATGTTTCTAACAATTTTTATTATAGGTACTATAACATTAGGGTATCATAGGTAACCTGATCTACAAATATTTGATTGTTTAACATTTCTAACAATTTTCCAATATTAAAAGGTTCGCTGTAACACGGTGTTAAAACAATTACGAATAAATTAACCCTGTCTAAAGTTTGCATTTTTCTCATTTTCCAGGGGCCAAATCAGAGACGGAAGCCAGAATCATGCCATCATTTATTTTAGAGCCACCAGATAGCGTAGCGTTTACAAATAACTCAGCCATGACCGTACAGTGTTCAGCTCACGGAGACCCAATGCCCAGCGTGACGTGGGTGCACAAAGATGGCGGCCAAGTGGAGACCGTCAGTGGCCTCCGTGAAGTCTTCCACAACGGCACCCTAGCATTTTATCCGTTTCGATCAGAGGACTTTCGTTCTGACATCCACACAGTGCCCTATCGATGCATAGCATCCAACTCAATAGGAAACGTCTATAGTCGACTAGTACACGTAAGAGCAGGTAAGAGCAAACTGACCATTGTCCTAAACGTGATTTATGACCGACTAGACCACGACCATAAATCAATGTTGGGGGCAACGAGTTTCACTAAAATATGAATTAAGAGGTATATTGACAAAAAAGTAAAACGAACCATTGATTACAAAAGGTATGGCTCAATATTCCGAGAGTGAGAAATGACATAAGATAATTTTAGGATACCTGGAAAACCTGAAGAAATCAGGGAACTTGAAAATATCTGGAAAAGTCAGGGAGAAGTCAGGGAAAATTAATGCTTCTAAGCTTGGTTAGCTCAGAGCCCATTTTCCGAGGAAAAAATTGGAAAATTTTCCACGTTTTCCCGAGGACAATTTTTAAAAATTTTCCACGTTATCCAAGGACAAATTTGAAAAATGTCCCACGTTTTCCGAGGACAAATCGAAAATTTTTCCACGTTTTCCTGAGGTCAAATTTGCGAAATTCTCAACGTTATCCGAGTACAAATTTGCAAACTTTTCCACGTTATCCGAGGACAAATTTGCGAAATTTTACATGTTTTCCAAGTACAAATTTGAACAATTTTCCAGGTTTTTCAAGTACAAATTTGCAAAATTTTACACGTTTTCCGAGGACAAATTTGCAAAATTTTACACGTTTTCCGAGGACAAATTGCAAAATTTACAAAAATAAATTTCAAGCGCATTTTGTAAAACTTTCTAAATTTTTCTGTGTTAATTTCCAAAATTGTCAGTAGTAAATTTTGCAAAATATATTCCTGTGTCTATTTGGCAAAACTTGTCAATTTCTGACATTGTCATTGGTCAGGAAAACTTTTTTTAAAACCTGGAAAAGTCAGGGAAGTTGATAATTAAATTTCTTGGAGAAATTTTAAAAATCGTTATTAGTCATTTTTCAATTGTCATTAGGCATTTGTCAATTGTCATTAGTCATTTGCAAATTGCAAAATATATTCCTGTGTCAATTTTTCAAAATATGTTAATTTCTGACATAATCATTGGTCAGGGAAAATTTTTTAAAACTTGGAAAAGTCAGGGAAGTTGATAATGGAATTTTTGGGAGAAACTTGGACAGTCAATGCTCATGTTTAAAGATCACATTATCATAATTGTTTTGGAAATACTCTGGTACGATTCAGAATTACTTTAAGATTTTTTATTGCCAATCAGTTAGTGGTATTTACACGAAGGTAGACCTCGAAGGCCATATTATTTGTAATGACTATATTAAGTGTTTGATGATGAAAACTGCATCATCGTCTAGACAAAGTAATTGTCTCTGTAATATTAATTAATACGAAACGCATCAATTAAAGAGAGTAATGGACGTCGTGTGACCATAAATGCCTTAATTTGCTATAGACTCGATTGGAAATACCTCTATGATTTTGGGTTAACCGAGAACATAATAAAACTGCCAATGCTCTAATTAAGCTCATATCTTCCATCACCAACGTTTTTCTACCGAGCAAGAATGTATCAAGTGTTCGATGACCTTTTGACCCTTCTAACACGCAATGGCTTCTTAGAGTATCGTCAAAGCTATCGGTGATTGCCACCTATCAGGGGCAGCACAAATTATTCGTGTTGCCAGATACAGAGTAATTTATCAGAATTAATTATCAGAAATTTATCAGAATAAATCAGAAAGTGATCATGGAAGTGCAATGAAGGTCGCGTCATTTTTATTTGATAAAATGTTTTAACGTTCAATAACAATATCACAGAAACGAGATTAAGGTTTGGTGGATCAATTTCTAACGTATTTAAGGAAGGATAAGATGAGCAATTTCTAACAAATACAGAGTGTTTCATTTATCATGATCTGTGCAATATCTTTTTAAAATAAACAGTAAATCGGAAAAGTTATCAGAATACAAGATTAACATTATTTACCTGCCTTTCAAATTATGCTGGAATTGGAATTTTTAATGGTGATTCAAATTATGCAAGAATTAAAGGGTCTCCTTTGAAATTTATAATACAAGTAAGGACCTCATTGATTTTTGCAGATTATCAATCTGAGCTTAAAACACAACATGTTTTGTCTAAAACATTTTTTTCGCATCATCTTATATGTCGCTGTAATCGATGAAACTGTATAAATGTTTAAAAATTTGCATGATACGAACAAATGTTCCTAAGAAAAACGTAACTGAATTCGAAAGAGGTAATAAAGTATGAATAACGCAGCTCGCCCCACCACCTCTTTGAGGGGGCAAAGGAAGTTTAACATTTTAAAAGAAAACTTTTTATTACAAAGTTTTGCTTGAACAACGTAAAACAAAAGAAGATACAGTTTGTATTATTAGGTAAGCACATTGTGTGAAAAAAATGTTTTAGACAAAACTTATTGTGCTTTAAGCGCAGATTCATAATCTGCATACAAAAAATGGGGGTCCTCATTTAAAATTTCAGATAATTCTTGCATAATTTGAAAGACAAGTTGATAATATTAATCTTGTATTCTGATAACTTTTTCGATTTACTGTTCATTTTCAAAGATAGTGAACAGATCATGAAAAATGAAACAGCCAGTAAAGAACTAAAATATTTTCTTCACGAATCACTAAATTAAACATTTTTTAAATGCTTCAGAAATTAAATAGTCAATTTTTATTTAATTTCTCCTTCAGGGTTCCCCCAGAAATTTCATTTTAAACTTCCCTGACTTTTCCAGGTTTTAAAAAAAATTCTCTGACCAATGAAAATGTCAAAAATTTACATGTTTTCCAAAATCAACACAGTAAAAATAATTTTTAAAAAAGGTGGCAAATTTTGTATTCGGAAAATGTAGAAATATTTTAAAATGTGTATTTGGAAAACGTAGAGAATTTTGCAAATTTTTTCCTCGGAAAAAGTGGAAAATTTTGAACTTTTATCCTTGGAAAACGCGAAAAACTTGGCAATTTTGTTCTCGGAAAACGTGGAAATTTTGCACTTTTATACTCGGAAAATGTGGAAAATTTTGCAAATTTGTCCTCAGAAACTGTGGCAAATTTTTCAAATTTGTAGTGGGATAATGTAAAAATGTTTCTAAATTAGCGCCGATTACATTGAATTTCCCTGACGTTTTTAAAAAACGTAATCCCTCCCTGACCTTTCCAGTCCTTTTCAAGTTCCCTGACTTTTGCAGGTTTTCCAGGTCTGGGGCCGTGGGGAACCCTGTCCATTGCAATTTTAAGAATTTTACTAACGAATGTAATGAGAGTCGACCATCTGGGTTCATACGAAAAAAAAATGTTGATGGTTGCTTGATATTTATATAAAAAACCTTCGAAATGTTTAGAATATGTGTTAGCACCAATGCATGGATGACCATTCGTGAGCCACCATCGCACAATCATGGTCAATTTCAACTCTATGCATTAAACCCAATCATTCAATTTTTCTATATTTATCCTTTATATTAATACTATTTTTTTACAACTCGAGAAATACAATTCCCTGCCAAATATCGCATACTGGAAGGAATTTAATTACAAAAGCTAGGCGGATAACTGATATCACGACAATTGAATAGAACCTCCCTACGAACAAAGGAAAATTGATATGGCATAATACGATAGAATTGGACTCCGTCATCCCAGATTCCCAGAACTTGGTCCGATGGGATATCGCCGGCAGTGCTGACCAAGGTCTGGGTGAACGGACTTTTGGCGTTGGCTTAGATTGATGGGCAGGAGATTTGGCCATCATCGTAATTATGGGGGACCCTTGATTGATAACAGCAGTGGTGGTTTTCTATTTTTACAAGCATTGACTGATGTAGAGGCCATTACCTTAACATCGGTGGGCGTGAAGTCAATTTCGGAGACGAAAATCTCCCCAATCTGCGGCTGCCTTTTAGGCACGCACCAATCAATGGTCGTTATAGCATCTAGGTCTGCGAGGGTCGTTCACAAAATCACTTTCAATTTTAATTGATTTTGCGAGGAGGAGGGGAGAAGAGACGTGACGCAAATTGTTTCCAACTATGACATGACTGTATACAGCAGGGGTTCTATGAAGATCTCAATGTCCTAGATTGGAAACGCGATAGGAAGAGTTTAGAAATTTGTGAGCTGTTATAGGGTCATTGGGTACATTCACGTTGAAGCTTATTCCAGTCGCTTGCCAACCATTGTCGCTTAGTGGCAAGCGTCTGCAATACCACTTTACCCACTATATACCGAAGAATAAGTCATAACCCAACCCAAAACTCATCTTACTTTAAATTTAATCTTCCTTTCCACACATAAAAAAATTCATATTCAAACTCAGAACCAATCCTTATCATATATACATGAATCCTGGAAGCTTTCAACCAATCCTTACAGAACCATGCTTGCTATGTTCCAAAAACCCTCCTACCTGGCCACACCTACTCAAAGAGTGCGATGACACAAAATATAAGCAATACTAAGGCACACTAAACTTCCAACACATCTAGACAACCTAAACTACCTCGAAATACTAATGACTAATATGCGAGAAAAAAATATATGGACATTATTCAGAATAGCAGCAACATATGCAATAAAATGCAACAAAATCTCTAATACTTCAAATATAACAGAAATTAACATCTAATTCTAATTATTACTTTTACCTAGCTTTACAAAATATACATCCCCGCCTATAAAGGCTGAGACCCTTGGGGCTTTGTTTCTTGTCTTGGTTGTCAAGCAACTGGAATAAGCTTCGACGTGCTCCTACCCATTAGTTGCAGTTTTTAAGGGTTTTTTTCCTCCATTTAATTACACAACAAAACACGACCGGTTTAACAACACACTGGTTGTTTTAAAACCCCGTACAGACTACGACAAAAAAACAAAAAAAAACAAAACACAAACGACAAACGGTTAGTTAATTGGTTTGTGGGGTAAATAAATGTCCCAAACAATTTCGGACGAACGAACAAACTAAAAAATTGATCTGGAACCAACAGTTTGTCCTTCCCGGTGAGTGTCGGTAACATCAAAGGAACAAAAATGGCTGGTATTACGTTAAAATTAAGTCACGTGGTTTGCTACTCTTGGAGATATCAGCATGACATTTCTCTCAATAAAAAAAGTCCGCGGGTGGAATAATGTTCCACGAGTATATTATTAAGCAGATGATTACCTGAATATCGTCTGCTTAGCAGAAGCGTTTGTTGAAAATGGTTTGCCATAGTGCGTACACTCAGTTTATTGAAACTAATCTGGACAAGCAATTTTGGACAAAACGATTTCGGGCAAGCCTTTTGTAGTTTGTGGTTTTTTGTTTGTCATTTTTCCTAGTCTGTACGGGGCTTTATGCTTATTAGTTGTAAGAAAGTTGAGAAAAACAAAACTTTATAAACGACACCACGTTTAATTTCTAAACATGCATTGTTTGGCATTAATGCATCAGAAACGGGGCCAGGAACGCATTAATCATTCCTTGCACTAATTTCTATGGGGAAAACTATACTGTCCTACACACAACGTTAATGCACTAAGAGGACTCAGCCCCTTCTGGCATGATTAATGTTTTATTATTGTTAGTGGGTTTGAGATTGGGATAGTGATTGCATGCATTAAATTGTAGGAACTGTTTACAATAATGAGTACCTAATTTTAAGTAGCAGCCACATACAGTACAACCTGGAAAAGTGACCACCTTTGAATGGTGACCAGCTGTTTATATTGACCACTTCTTAGAGTTTTGTTTTTCTAGTATAAATTTCCTTCATAAAAATTCTCTGTATAGTGACCACCTGTCAATCGTGTACAGTGACCAGTGTGTGTTGTCTTTTTGCAATTTTTTCATTGCCGATGTACCTTATAAAGTGACCAGATAACAGATGAGTCACCTTACATACTGCTTTAACCCCAGTGGTTCACAAATAATTCAGCCAATCGTGTTATTCAGATCGAAAAAATCACTGAAAACATGATTAATTGTAAGACGCGAAAAAGCATTTAAAACAAGGGAAACTTGACCATTTCTTTAAAAATAAAAATGTAATAAGGCAATAAATAAACAGAATGTAATGCACATAGACATGATGATTATGTACATTTTTGGTTTTGTGGTTTTTTACTACATGTACAAGTACAGTGTGCATGTTCATTTTTAATGAGGTTCAGGCATTCTTTGTATAGTTGCCACCTGTGTACAGTGGCCAACATTGCCCTTTTTTTGGTGGTCACTCTTAACAGGTTTTACTGCATACGGTTCCAGAATATTTAAGAGAAATGATTCGATGAAATTAGTATGTGCATGTAAGAGGTAGCACGTACTAATTTCGTAAACGAACAGATTTTTTTAAACGCATTATGTTCGCAAAGCGGGTTTGTAAAAGGATTGTAAAAAGGATAGGTACAGTGTGCATGTTCATTTTTAATTAAGTTCAGGCATTCTTTGTATAGTTACCACCTGCGTACAGTAACCAACATTGCACTTTTTTGGTGGCCACTCTTAACAGTATTTACTGTATACGGTTCGTGAATATTGAGGAGAAATGATTCGATGAAGTTAGTACGTGTAAGAGCAAGCACGTACTAATTTCGTAAACGAACAGATTTTTGAGACGCATTATGTTCTCAAAGCGGGTTTGTAAATGGATCAAGGATATCGATGTTCTTCGTTTTCTTAATCCCACAGTCGTGGTGCAACATTACACCATTCAAGTGCATGACGTGACTGTCCTGCAAGGCAACGCCGCCATTTTTCAGTGCAACGTGCCCAGTCAGATGCAAGAATACGTGATAGTGACGTCTTGGATAAGAGACGAAGATATCGTCGTAGAAACGTCTAATCCGGTCGAGGGTGAGTCTATTAAGTGCGATCACCAAGACCACGTCTTTCGCACTTTTCACTGCACTGATAATCGCCTAAAAGCACTTTGGCTAATTGAAAAAATGGGACGATTTCATTTGTATTTAGATGCGGATGCCAAACATACCATTTTACCGAGTGGGGAACTGTTCATCAAAAGCGTTCAACTCAACGAGAACGGATCGCTTTTCCGCTGCCAAACAATCAATCGATTAACCGGGGAGAGTCGGACGAGCAACAATTCCGGAAGACTGATAATAAACAGTTAAGTTGTTGTTGTCTACAGGAAGAGTTTGTTAATTGTTGCGTATGGTTAAACATAGCCTATACACTGTACACACAGGGTGTTTCAAAAGTAATCGACAATGATTTTAGGGGTTGTAGAGGATACTAAACGGAACATGTTTAGTATAGGAACCTAAGGGTGCCGACGTCATTTAAAAAAGTTATGAATGTTTCAATTTTGGAAATTTTTAACATGGAAGTAAACGGAGGTGCCCCTTGCGAATAGCTTTCCTTACAAACGTTGTTGCTATGCGGGATAGTCTTTTGAAAGGGGCACCCCGATTACTCTCATATGTTTAAAATTTCCAAAATTAAAACATTCATAACTTTTTTAAATGACGTTAGCACCCCTAGGTTCCTATACTTAACATATTCAGTTTAGTACCCTCTACAACCCCTAAAACACCCCTTAGAAACTGTGTCTACTAAAATCTATTACACATGTTCTGTTCAATCAAAATTAATGTAAAGTTGATCAAAATTATTTATTAAGCGACGCGACTTTTCAAATGCCAAAGTTAAAATCTCCCTATATACAATTGTATTGCAGTATTTAGAACATGGAAAAGAGCCCCTAAAATGTTTCTCTTTTTCAAAATTCTCTTCATTTACAGGATCCGAGGGTGGAGTGGCCCCAAAAATAGCGTTCAGCAAGGCGGAAGTCACTGCGAATGAGTTTAACAACGTTGTTATACCATGCGTGGCGGAGGGGAATCCTATTCCGGAAGTGCAGTAAGTTGATTTTAATTTATCCTTGGTTTTTCCATGCCTTTCCATATCCATTATTGTACGTAACTTGGAAATAACACGCTTAAAAAAACGAATACAGTCGAATCCGGATAAGTAGAAACCCTATAAGTGAAATACCGGCTATGAGCTGATCAAAATGTACATTTTACTTTTTCTCCTCTTCCATTGCTAGATCTTATTGCTGAAGATACAAGTATTCGTTTTGAAGCTTTTTTTTTTAATAATAAATGCTCTTCTAAGAAATAAGCTACACCGTATTTTACTACTCTGGGCGGAAATTGATCAAATTTGAGTGCATCACGCAAAAAACCCGATAAGTGAAAAAACGGATAAGTTGAACAAATTAGATGCCGGGTCGATTTCCATTTATCAGGGTTCAACTGTATGACATTACATTCAAATTAAGGCATATTTTAATTGCAAAATGTACTTCAAAATACAATTTAATATGAATTTAATTTTTAGCATAAATTTCAAAATGCATTTTAAAAGATGCAAAGGTTTGAATTAAACCAACTCAAACTTTTGCATCTTTAAAATGCCTTTGGCGAAAACCAAACAGACATTATAACCAGAAAAAAATCATATTAGGCTGAAATTGATAGTTGATGAACCGAACTTTAAAAGCTTTCATGATCTAACCGTGTAACTTCCCCCATCTGGTCAGTAATCCAAGATCAGCGTTATTTCCAGTAGCGCAAATGCTAACAGCTGCAATAACCTTTATTGATGGAATTCTTGCATGGCTCAATAACGGAACCTACAAGTATTCCAACGGATTTCTTCGAGTCGCCTGTTGAAAAATGTATGGAAAATTTTCTATGGAATTGTGGGAAAAAAGGCGAGCTTGTATCACGTGGAAAATGGTATCGAAATCAATGGCTTTACCCGAAGTCTCGCGTATCCTCGTCTGCTCTCGTCGGATCAATAAGAGTCAGAAAAACCAAAACGAACAAAAAAACACCCCATTGATTTTTATGTGTACGTACGCAATAATAAAGTCAGTTTATCCCTAGTTTATTTGACAGTTGTGCATCAGAAGGCCTCTTTCGCTTGAATTAAACAAGTACGTTTAGAAAACATCAGCATTTTCTAGCGTGGATCCGAAAGCCTTTGCCCCATAGTCCATTAACCCAGCATCGATTTTAATGTCGTGTCAGCATCGCATCACCGTTAAACTTATTAAATCAAGCTTTTTTTTTAAACCGTCTGCACCGTGCTAAACGAGTAAGCAATTATTTATGGAAGATTTCGTTAATTGAAAATTCCGTTCAAATCCGCAGCCAGATTAAATTGCACAAACCACGCGTATTTACGCCAGGTTGGATAAATGAAATTATGCACGGAGTTTTGATTTTATTGAATCTCGCTAGATATTATATCCCAAAATGCGAAAGCCGAACTAAAAATAACAAAACTACATTTTTCGTGCACGTTGCACCATTCTCTGGTTAATATAATATTGCGTTAATGACTTTTGATCGTTTAAGAGGGCTTCTTGTACGGTTCTACCAACGATCCATTCTCAACAACAATATTTCGAAAATTATTTTAGTTAAAAAATTAAATATTTTCAATAATGTTTCTGTCTTTAGAATCGTAAGTAAATAACGATGAATTACGAATTTCATATTTTAACTTTTCCTTTCCTGACATTTTTCCACGCGCCATCTAGGGAAATTACAGCCATGTTTTCAGTTTATTCATAAAGAGTAGGTGGAAAATTGTGGCTGAGCAATTTACAATTCCAAACATTTATTCTTACATATGCAATTTTTGTTGAAAATACATGTAGCCTATGGCATGCCTCAATCTACAGAGGGCTAAACAGTACGTTTGCCATAATTCCCATACAGAATGGAGAACCAGTAGAATCTGTGAGACAGTCAGGGTTGAGGTAAACAAACAATATTTATTTTCGGATGATCTATGCTTACAACCGAAACAAATCGCAAAGTCTTGTGTCAGGTTCAGGTGGAGTGTCTTCCTCCACTGTTCCACTCTGGATGGCACACAGCAACTG
>JAQGBX010006484.1:0-12424 GCA_034698745.1 Megaphyllum sjaelandicum
AACTCCAAAACATAATGATGTACCTGCATGGTAACTTGAAAATTGGAGTTACAACGAGTTACATGATTAAGAGTGTACTTTTTTTGGTTTTTGTTTTTTTCCTACGTGTATTAAAGTCTACAAGTATAAGTGCAGCGTACATGTTCATTATGTTAATTTAATTCAGGCATTCTTTGTATAGTGACCAACACAGCAGTTGTTTTGGTGGTCACTCTTAACAGGTATTACTGTATATAGATTTATCATTTCGCCAATCTAGATTAGTTTTCCATTTTGACAAGAATAATTGTCACTCGATTAAACAAACAAAAAACTTAAGACAAGTTAGCAGCGTCTTCGCAAATCAAAGAGGAAATGAAATAGCGCGATTGTTATAATGCAAAAAGAAAAAGAGGGGAAAACCCCGTTTTTCAGAGTGGATAAAAATGTTTTAGTGCACGATATAAGCTTGTCTTTTAATATGAAATCTCTTTCTGCGCCGCTGCTCTTAGTGAAATGTCACTTCTTAAGTCGACATCCGAAAGAACTTTTTCTAAAACTGATAAATTGGCACGTCTTGACATAACCACGTTGAGAAATGGTGAAAAATGTCAAAAATCGCATTTCAAACCTTTTTGCGCGTCACGTTTGAGGAAAAAATGACGGCAGGAAAATTCCTCGAAATTGAACTGCGTATTAAAAAGGTCAATACTCGAAAACTACTTGGAAACGGACGAATTGAAAAAAGAACGTTTTGTTGCTAATTGCTGCCATGTGTGTTTCTGGAAACAAGCTTATTTGAACATACCGGAATATTCTGTCAACACCGGAGCAATTAATTTTAGAAAGATTTCGATAAAGTTGCCTGCAGAAACGTACAATAAGGAACTTTCAGAACATACTGTATAATACCAAGTGCGAGGAACAAGCAACAGAAACAAAGTTCCTCTATTCTTAAATGATCGTACTTTATAGGCCATGCAGCGACATTCGTTTATCCCATACCTATATCTTATATCTCGAAAACTACTCGAGAAGACAATTACTGTCATCACTCGTAAGGACATTTCTCCAGAAACGTTGCATCACACCTTTCGTAATATTCTACGCATGCGCGAGTTGGAAATACAAGTAAGGCATAATCAAGAAATATGTAGTCAGGGGAATCTACATGGCCAATCCTAATGACGTAATTAATGATTCGCGGAACGTAAATATAGACATTATTAATGACGGTGTCCACAACCATGATTGAAGGCTCCAAACCCCAGTAATGATGCCAAAATCCATGTTTCCATCATTATAATTGCCATCATTCCAATTATTTTTTTTTCCATTAGGGTTTTGTTCACCCCACATGTCCGATTATTCGAAATGTCACTCTGAGCAGGTGATATACTAGAGATAATAGTGACGGTAATATTTTTAATTCTGAGTTACGTGTTCTATATACAGTAAAAGCCGTTTAATTGGATCACGCTTAATCCGATCAGCCAATTTCTTCGATCAAAACCATCGATCAGAACGGATTTTTCCCCATACTGCCCTATGTTAAAAAATCCGCTTAATTGAATCATTCCATCGCTTAATTCGATCAAATTGTCCACCACGAAATAATTTTGAGCAGCTTTCGTACAAGCACGAACACGTTTGGACAATGCGCATGCGTACATCTAACGCATCAGCTGCTGTATTCACATGGATTTTTCCTTTTTTTTAAACAAATATCATTTTAAACACATGTAAATACATTTATACGATTAAATATATCTATATTTTTATCTTTATTTTTAAGCGGCTTTCACTGTAAAGTGTAGGCCTATACTGCAGTATAGCCATGCATGCATGTCCTCCATAAACCCTCTCGAGGCAGTTTTCAATCTTAACGCAAGCCCTACAAACATTACATTTTCGTATTTTTCTGTTTTACGCAATAAGTCTAAATCTATAAATAAGCAAAACCCCTGCAGCTGTTTTCTTTTATGTTCGTTATACCGATGCTTCCATACATGTAATGTAAGTCCGAAGCAACTACGGGCTATATACTTAAAACAATATTTGATATTCTACTGAACTTTTAGTAGAAACGAAGAGCCGATGTTTCTCGAAGTCTCTTCATTATTTACGGCATCTATTTGATGAAAATTATGCAGACTTCATTTTTCCGCCTAGATAAATAAGTTACAAACTCATTATACACGCGAGTCGTGTATATTTTCCCGCGATGTGACCTCACGATGGATCGATCGCTATAAGAATATGAACAAAGTAAATACGGTCGACTCGCGCTTTTACGAACCTATACTTTAGATGCAACAAAAAAAGTTCGTAAAATGGAAAGTTCATCAATGGGAATTGGCATTAAAAAAGCGAAAAATGAAATTTGAGCTCGCTCGAGCTCCAAAACATTAATAACAGCACGTACATTTTCGTTTTACATGTATTTATATGTATTGACATTGTTAGGAAATGTAAATAGTTTTGAAGTTATTATTGTCAACAACTGTCATGAAGAGGAATTTTTTCTCTCTCCATCTCATGCATCTGATTTGGGGAAATTTCCCAAACTCGGAAGGAAAAAAGATTACCCACTGTAAGGAAACTGAGTTCGTATAAAACAGGTCGTGTAAACGTTTTATTCGTAAATGAGAACTACGAAAACGCGCGTCGATTGTGAACCTACGATTATCGTATACAGTGAAAACCTGATCAATATTCGATCAAGCTTAATCGCGGATCCGGTCAGTCATTTTATTCTGTCAAAACAGTCAGACTGGATTTTTTCCTATGCTGCCCTATGTAAAAAGTCGCTTAATTCGGTCATCTCATCGCATAATTCGATGAAATTTTCACGTGTCTACATACCGCGAACAAGTTTGAGCGAGTTTCATACAAGCTCGCGGGCATATTTGGACAACGCGCATGCGTGCATCTAAGCATGTAATGCAATGCATTACCATCGGCTGGACTGACATGAATTTTCTAGGAATTTTATAAAATTAAATTTCAGCCATTGTAGCAAACAGGCAACATACCGGTATTCACTATAGCTTACAATTAAACTTTTTTATGTTTTACAAATATACGTTTAAATGATGTAAATACACAAGTTTATAATTAAATATACGTACATTACTTTTAAAACATAGAACAAATTATTTTGGTAAGGACAATCTTTAGCGTATATACACTGTACGTGTTTTGACGTTCATCGTCTATTTCCGTCAAAATCGTTGGAATCAACGTGATCGAATAAAGCGGCTTTCATCGTATATATAGATTTCGTTCTCGGAGATGCATCCAAAATAGAATTGGCCGATGAGCTTCGGAGAAAGAAGCGAGTAAAACACACCTATTGTACGTGACGGGTACAATTTATTAGATTTCGAAAAGCGATCGAGTGGGCTTTAAAGCCAAACTAATTCGATCATTTCGAGCCTTTTTCCGATATAGAACAACGAGCGTTGCGGTGACATTCAACCGTTTCAAAAGTTTCACCGCCTCGCAATTCACTCTTCTTTTTGCAACGACATCGATAGAGAGAGAGACTGACTGCAGCATTTGGAGAGGATTGAAGAAGAAAATAAAAGAAAGGTGGATATATGCTTTTCAAAAGAAGAAAAGAGGTTGATTAGAAAACATGCCAAATAGCCCGCACTCTTTCTCATGTCCTTCAAAACTCTTCGGGCCAAGAAAAAGCATTTTGTTGTTGCGCCGCCATTTATGGAGTAATAACTGAGAAATCGAGCGAAAGGGGTCTCGAATAAAAGCCCGAAAAAAACACATCCGTGCGAGTAGAAACACGCTCGAAAACTTTCAAGTATAAAAGCTGGTAATTTTACAGCGACAGAAAAGATGGCGCTGCATGCTTATCCAAAAGAGGATATTTTTGTAAGTGCACCAATATTCGTATAGGGCGTGAGCGCGAGAAAAACAGTGGTTGAAAAAGCAATATAAGGAAAGTAACTGTCCTCCGGAAACTATTGGCTCATACAAATAATAGTATATATAGTTTCATACGTCCGTGCGGCGTTTTTGTAACTGTTGAAAGTACAATGGAAGCGCATACAATGTATATTACTATACAGTATGAAGTCGCTTTATACGAATTTCTGATAATACCAACTTATGTCCATTCTCAGTCCTATAGGGTATTAGACGAATAATGTTGATTTATCAGGTTTAAGACGAATTCAGAATTCGGGTGTATTACAAATTTGCGATCAAAACGTCGAATGAATTTTCCAATTCCCGAGCATTTTCGCTCGGTTTCGTTAAAACGAACTTTATAGAATAAAAAAGTAGGTACGTTATAACGGGGAAATCCCCCGATAAAAGTTGCAGCACTTTTCCGTACATATATATACTGCATGCGTGGGGAAGGATTTCATCCAAACTTTGATGAAACTTTATATAGCGCTCATCGTTAAAGTATACATTTTTGTCTGAATGCTAATAATAAGAACTAGGTGAAATCTAAGAAACGTTGACGTCCCTCCAGATTCGTCTTAACGAATTTAAGACTATCAAACAATTCGAAAGGTGAGCAATAACTTCTTGCTACTTGAAGTTTTAAATGCAGCTTAATATTTACTCTTCAAAAATGTTGAATTCTTATTTAATTAACGAACGAACCATTTCCACGAAAAATATGAAAGTGTGAAGGTATTGAAAATAAGTAAAAACACGTAAACAAATTGAAAGAAAAAAAAGCTAAAATGTTAAAATCGAGGCGTATACATGCATGTTCATGAAATATTAAAAGCACTGCAAAAATGATAATTTATCTTGTGAGAGGAATATGTAAAATGAAAAATTTAGAACAATTTCTATTCCCACCTTCAACATTCCCAAACTGTCACTCGTTAAACGAGTAATTTAACAATTGTGACCCTGTTTCTAAACTAGGCTGAAATATTTTAACAATGAAAATTTTACCCGCGACGCCTATTTTAGCTACAAAAATTACGGAGAAGCTTTTAACCAAAATTGGATTATGTCAAGAGTTTTCCCGAACGCGTTCGCTATTATAAGGTATAAAGGGGTTACGGATCAATTTGATAAAACGTCAGCGTTGAGAAGCTAATCTGAAAATTTCAATATGCAAAGTGGTGGTTTTTTAAGATAACATAATCTATTTTTGTACGCGCTTTGTCTCCTAAAATTATCAACAGTTATTATCGACTCAAGTTTTTGGCAAGAAATTTACTACGCGGAAAGCTTTCACGCACCAAATAAACACCTTTCGGGCGATAAATACTCGTATAATATCTGCCTTTCATAAAATTTACAGATTAATGGCAATGCTACTATATGAGCAATCCAAATGTTCTTAAAAGCAAGATGTATCACACTGTATTTGAAAGGAAATTCGAAAAGTTCAGCTTGCCACCGGCACTGTTGACGTCATTGTTACTGCTTAAACCAATCACCAATCATACAGTATTTTCACATAAGATTTCATGCAAAACTGTCATACCACTTAACCAATATGCACGTTTCGTGAGTATTTCGGAACATGTTTTTAAACGTAACATAAGGTGAATGCTTGAGAAATCGAAAATTAATCAGTTTTAACCGAAAATTTGTATAGTAATAATCCGAATGACGGGACTGGTTAGTACTATCAGAAATTCGTACAAAACATATTACAGTGTTGTACGTGTACTATGTTTCTCAAAGTATATCACGCAAAATGAAGTCCCAGAATTAAAAAAAAACATTTGGAGTAATGTTTATTTGCAAAATGTCTAATGAATAACAAAAATTTAACCTTAACATAGCTTTGAAAAACGTAGTACTACATGTTTACACTGTACTAAACTTTGTACGAATTTCTGATAATACGAAGCTACGAACTCATTTCCAGTCCCGTTCTATACGGTATGGACGAATAAGAATTCGGGCACAAGTTTTCGGTTAACAACAGAATGAATTTTCGAGTTTTCGAGCATTCGCCCTATGGTATACGTTAAAACGTATTTTATGAAAAAAAAAAGGTACATTGCAGCTAAAAATTCATCCGAAAAAGTTGCAGCACTTTCCCCAATGCATATATACACGTGGGGTAAGATTTTCATCCAAGCATCGATAAAACGTTAGTTTTTATTGTTGAACTCATGGTTGGCGCGACTTTCGATATTACGAACTACGGTTCAACAGAACATTGACGTCCCTTGGGATTAGTATTAACGAGGTTCGACTGTAATGGTTAAGGATTAACACGCAGAATATTTACGATAATAATCAGAAAGAAAAACCAAACGGCGTTTCTGGTAGAAAACACGTGGTGGCGCCACATGGCAGTTTCTATAAATCTCCGAGAAGAAAAGTTGAAATCCCCTGAAAATCAACTTCGCCAAAAAGCAGAGCCTTCGTGAAATTCAAGCTTAAAGCAATTTCATATTGAGCAAATCAAAACCATTTTACGGACATGAAAAATCAGCGGGTCGATAAAACCGAATCAAATGTTACTGCGAAAAAATAAATGTGACATATGTCATGGTTATGACGTTGACAAGAGGCTTTTTATTTGAAACCCACGACAGAGCTCGAGGATAATTCATTAAACGAAAAGTATATTAGTGCTACGTCCCTTCGAGATATATAAGATTTCAGATTTTCCTTCTCCCGAAACATTATTTCATACGCGACTTAATCAATGAGCCTTCAAAAAAAATGGAAGAAAAAAAACAACACGAAAGTGGCTTTCACTAATGATGTGCTCCGATTGTAAGCATATGGCTTTTCATTCCACTTCCCATTTAATTTCATCAACCTTAATAAGAAATCAGATTTTTACTCCGGGGAATTTGACTGCAGCAGGTTCGGGTTAATTGACACGTACAGTACTTGTACAAGAAGTATATACAACTTTAAGATGTCAAACCGTGATTCAAAACCCTCAAAGCTATCCCGAAACTGGTAATTTAGGAAGCCTGATTATTCCTTTTTTTTCGAATACGAATACCCATACTTAGTTAGGAGAACGTTGCCCAATTTTAGACGCAAGTGTAGGTGTACAGTGTATTAAAGTAAACTGAACTACAGTCGAACTTCGTTAAGACGAATCTGAAATGAAGTACAAACGTGTTCGTTTAAACTGTAGTTCTTATTATTGGAAGACAGGCAAAACATGACTTCAATACTAAGAATTAAATAAAAGTTTCATCGAAGTTTGATTGAAATCCTACCCCAAGTGCATGTACAGTAAAACCTGTTAAGAGTGACCACCAAAAAAATGCTACTGTATGTGGTCAACATACACTTGACTGAAGTTACCTTTACACAAAGAATGCCTGAATTAAATTAAAATAATGAACGTGTACACTGCACTTACTATAGTATACATGTAGATTGTAACAGACGTGGTAAAAAACCACAACACCAAAAAAATACAGAATAATCTTGTCCAAGGGTTAAAGCAAGATGTAACGTGATTCAACTGTTATCTGGTAATTTTTTAAAATACATTGGCAATGTAAAAATTGCAAAAAAGACAACACACACATGGTCACTACACAACAGACAGGTGGTCACGGGTCACTATACAGAGCATTTTTATGAAGGAAATGTATTCTAGAAAAAACAATAAACTAAAAGTGGTCAGCATAAACAGGTGGTCACTATACCAGGTTTTAATGTACATGTAGATGAATTGTTAAGTGTTACAACTTTTATCAAGAAATTCCCCGTTATAACGTACTTTTTTTCACATTGTCTAAAGTAATTTCTAAGGTAACATGTATATGGAAAATGCCCAGGAACTCGAAAATCCATTGGTCTTAGCAGAAAATTTGTAAATTCCGAGTCGGATGAATGACATTAATATGAAAAAATCTGAGAATATAAAATCTTGAGCAAAACAACTTCGACCGCACGATCAAGTAAAAAGCACATAAAATGTAAAAATTTGGCATACCAAGTGCAATACAGCCCTAGGTTTCCGACGTTATTGATGTTCAATAATACGTACATGAATGGAATCAGGTTGCTAAATGGAATGAAATTAATCCAGGTTTAATGGGAAATTAGCCATAGCAACTGAAAATTCTGAAGTCGTTGCGCTTTAGCCATTCCATGGCAATAAGAATCTTTCATATGTCATTTAATATTTGTTAGGATAGAATCTTCTATCGCATATTGTTAAATTCTTGCTTACGCTGTTGTCAAACGATCCACGTAACGTATATTTCCAAACGAATATTAAATATAGCTCCTTTTCAACCTACACTCCGGAAGCAAAAATATTAGTGAAAATTTAAAAAAGCAAAAACAAAAGAACAACCCGCATCGATCAACACGGTCTATTATGTCAAGTTCTAGTCCGGATTAGTCTGAATGTTTATACGGTAGTATTGTTTTTAAATTTTTCTATCGGCTGGGTAGATGTAATTAAGCGTAATTACAGCGCCACCAACGCATTAAAACGAAACGAACAAAAAAACACTATATTGTCATGGCTGCAGGTTACTTTTGCCGTTATTGTTAGCGTGCAGTTCGTTAGATCGATTCCGGTAAATTGGTTGTCTTCGTATACTTATAATAATCTACTGTCAGAACAACCAACCAATCGATCGATATAGCGTCAGAATAAGAAATGAGAGAAAGACTATTAGATGATAATAATATCACCCATATCTGAAATTAAAGTAAAAATTGTTACGAGTGAACAACAACAAAAAATTCAATGTTGGTCCCTGCATACACGTGGTCATTATACAAAGAATGTCTGAATTAAATTAAAACGAACGTGAACACTGTACTTGTACATGTAGACTGTAATATATTTAGTAAAAAACAACTTTGAAAACCAAAAAATTACAGAATTGTCATGTCCATGAGCATTACATGCAGTTTTATACATTTGTTTTTAAAGAAAAAATTATCAAGTATTCTTTGTTTTAAATGCTTTTTGCTTCGTATGATCATGTTTTCAATGATTTTTTCAATACAGCCGATCACCTCGTTAAGACGAATCTCAAGGGCCGTCAACATTTGTTCGTTTAAGTCGTAGTTGATATTATCAGAAGCCAGACAAAACATGATTTCCATCAGAAAGAACTAAAATTACTAATGGAAGTCATGTTTGATAGCAGTTTGGATGAAATCCTATACCCCTCGTCTATAAATGGGAAGGAGGACTTTTTCCGGGAATTCACTGTTATAACTACATGTAGCCTACCATTTTTCATATTGTGTACAATTCGTTTTAACGAAACATGAGGCGAATGGTCGGGAACTCGAAAATCCATTCGATTTAGCCGAAAATTTGTATTATCCGAATTGGGAATTCCTCTTAATTAAACGATGGAAATAACATTATTCGTTCATGCCCCAGAATGGAGATATGAAATGAGTTCGTACTATCAGAAATTCGTAGAAATAAAGCGAGTTCTTCATAATGATGTTTCAACTGTATCAGTCGGGGATTTAAACGTCAGTCGTCTACCATTATTTTGAAAAACTGTTTGTGATGAAAGCTCAGAATTATGCCTGATTCCCAGTGGGCAGAATGAGCAGGAAAATACATGTAGAAATTCGTCTGCTCGAGCTGATACAGACTCGCAGATTGCAGATTCCCACTGAGCAGCATTTCATCAGCGGAAAAAAATAAAGCGGAACAAATAAAGCTAATAACGTGCAACAGATAATTCAATTTTGAATTTAAAAATTCAATCCTCCGCACATTGAAAACTCATTGAAAACACATTGAAAAAACTGGCACGCCTGTTAACTTATATTAATGTTGCTCCACTCGGGCCTATAATGTTGATAATGGCAGACATCTTGAAGTGCGCATGCGTGAAAACGGGCGCAAGCAGAAAAAACTAGGACTAGTTTGAAGATAAAAAGCTAGCAGAAATTCGACTGAGCTGTAGCGCCACCTACCGAGAGCAGAACGCAAGAGATCGAAGTGCGCATGCGCCACACACGTTGATATAAAAGAGGGATGTACATTTTAATGAGAGATATTAAAGCTCAAATTGTTTATTTACGGTCGTTTATTTCATTTTTTTAACCTCTTTAATTATTCATCTGCTGCATTACGTGTTTATAAAATGGCCCAATTATAGGGGAATGCTAATTAACTTACGATGACACTATTTTTGAAATCCATTCGTAATCTCTCGTGGATCTCTCGTAATTTTTGGTACGACAGCTTGTTATTAAGAGCAGTGACAAAGCAATTTAATGTAAAATATACCGCGATATACATTTATTTACTCGCATATTCGTAGTTTTGATTTATGCGCGGGGGAGGGGAAGGGAGGAGGTCACCCGACACTCACTAGGCACGCGTGTTATTCGTACGAAATACTATATACGATTTTTTCCCCGATGCTAGTTAAGAATGTCGCTTAATTCGGTCGTTTCATCGCATAATTCGATCATATTTTCCACGTGTCATCATAACGCAAACGCTCGAAACTAGTTTGAGCGTGTTTCTTAACACGGCTTGTCACACGTTTGGACAATGCGCATGCGTGCATCTAAGCATCTAATGAACCAGCGGCTGTACTCAGATGGATTTTCTGCGTTTATTTATAAACTGAAATTTCAGCCGTTGCAGCAAACCAACAACATCAAACACTATTTACAACTTTTTTTACATAAATATAATTTTACAAATATTTAAACAAATGCATGTATAACTTTACGATTAAATATACATGTATATATTTTTAAAACAGAACAAATTGTTCTGGTATAGTCAATCTTTAACGTGTTTTTTAACGTGCATCGTCTATTTCGGTGAAATCGAAGGAGCCAACGTGGTCGAATCAAGTGGCTTTCGCGCTCTTTCACTGAATCCACAATTTTTTTTTTCAATTATTTATCCTGCGGTCAGTACATAGTACCATGTGGCAGAGGGGATCATTATACAATTTGATTGACCACAAATTCTCAATTTAATTAATTTTCCCGTATTTGGGATTTTAACGAGGAGGTACGTGGGATGGGATTAGGATAGGAAGACGGTCATGGCCGATTTAATATAGGAACTATCTCAGCATTCGCCAAGAGGAATTGTGGGAAACCATGAAAAACCACAATCGAGGATATCGAATCCGGGTCAACCAAATGCAAGACGAGGATGCTAACCTCTGAGCCACCTTGCTCGGTGATAGATCATAACAGAGTACATAGCGCTAGTTCCACACCGTGTTCATCATTATTTTCATCAACCATGGCCGAAATGCCCGGTTAGTGTTCATAGATCGACGTCAATGAGACTGACACCCTGGTAGCAGGCAGCGCATCGCCACTTAACCGCCTAACCCGGGCTTGTCACCAGCAACAACAGCTAAGTACTTCACTGGGCGTGGCTGGGAAAGAACAAACTGAACGAGGGGTATAGGGATGGGATCGAAAGAAACTCCCAGCATTCAACCCAGGTGAATGCTGGGATACCATGAAAAACCACAATCGGGATAGCAGACCCGGGAATCGAACCCGCGTCTTCCGAGAATGCTAACAGTCAGCCACCTTGCCTGATCAATATACTATTTACTAATTTCGCGGCTAACCGTCTTATTCGCCCGATTTTCGCACGCATCCATCAGTGGACTCCAGTACAAGACGACTAGTGGCCGAAAGAAGAAGAAGAATATAAGAAAACAATAGAAAACAACAATTGATCCGAATTCGATGATGCGGGGAAAATAGCCGAAGGGGGCCAATGGCGAAAGACAATCGGAGAATGGGATGAGGAAGGGAAGGGGGGGGGAAGAGTTTCAACGTCGTCGTTTTGCTCGGGGTTTTTACGAATTTGCAGCCAAGGGTCCGATCAATACGCATTTGCAGAGTACGCCATAGCAGGCTGACAATGACAGATTTGTCCCTATTATTAGGGTTTAGCGGGTTTGCCGAAAAAGAAATGGCTCGTACTTTGTACGAACTTCGTAGCCAATATCAATAGGCTTAGAAGAGAAGGGATCAATCTCTACGTCCTATCAAATAGAAAGCGGCGGGATTAAGCAATTATTAATGGAGGAAGAAAACGAAACCGTCACCAGGCCAGATGGCCAACAAGAAAACAAAAATTATGTAATATATATTGGAAGACCACCGAGAATACGAAATGCATGGAAGATAAGCACCTATCAACATTTACACACCAAATACATTACATGAATGCGGGTTGGAGAGTATTGTCATATGCACCACGTCTATATTGCCTCGATCGTTAAGACGAATCTCGAACGACGTCAAAATGTATTAGTTAAAGTCGTTGGTTGGTTTGTGGATTTTTAACTTTGGCCTATTTCTGCACACGAGGGCTAAACACCAACACCAGGGGATGTGTCAGCGTCACCTACCTTGGAATTTTGCCTTCGAGGGGTTACTTCCACCCCCACAAGATGGATTCTATTCTATTCTATTCTTTACTCTGCAGTCAGTACATAGTACCATGTGGCAGAGGGGATCATCATTCAATTTA
>JAQGBX010006485.1:0-12422 GCA_034698745.1 Megaphyllum sjaelandicum
CACTGACGCAATTCGTAGGTTGGCTGATGCGCATTGCACAGCCCACGTGATGGACCGCCCATATGTAAAGAAGAGTACGGTCAATTTGGGATAGAATCATATGTAACCATTAATGTAATGAAAGTGAACGATGCAACATTTTTAGAGGTATTGACTGCTATATACTAGATTTATGTATTACTGACGATCAGTAATACTTAAATCCAGTATTACTGACGATCAGTACGCCTAATACTTAAATTCAGTGTACTGCCTATACCTCCAAAAAAGTTGCGTTATTCCCTTCGTTACATTACAATCTTACATGATCATTATAAATGACTATTTTATCTATGGTAAAAAAACGCGCATTTGCGTACAGTAATGACGACTTTTCGAAAAATCATTCCTCTCATAAGCGTTCACGTATAGTGGCGAAAATTGGAAATGTGTAGGCCTATCTATAATGCGTGGCGCGCGAAATTTACAGTAAATGTTACAAAGGTTGTCTGTGTTAAAACATACTGTAGGCTACATGGTCAATTATTGTTGACCAGATAAATGATGGAGGAAACGTACTGTACATGTCCAATACTATTGACGGGACAATTGAGGCGCGAAATCAATATCGACAGTAATATTGACAGCATGCTTAACCGCGCCCACAATTACCAAACCACGCCCCAGAAATGATGCCAAAATCCGAATTATCAGCATTATTGGCCATCAATCTACATTGTTTCGCCCTATACGATCATGCTAACCGTAACTCTCAAAAGGTATTGGGGACCTTTAGCAAGGCTATCGAATGGGTGCAATCATGTTAGCACTTCTTCAGTAAGAAATTAACTTACCAACCACTAGAACCACCAAGCGGGCAAACAAATAGTAATTGGCTTAGCATTACGAATTGTTTGCCCGCTGGGGGGTGCTATAGTGGTCGGAAGGTTAGAGGTAAATTTTTTACTGAAGAAGTGCTAACGTGTTTGCTTGCTTATCGTAGACCCGATAAGCAGGACGTTACAAACGTTAGGGGCCATTCAAAAATATCGTCCTCTTGTATACATAGTCAAATTTTGGGCAAGGGGGCCATCCAGAAATGACGTAACGCATTTAAAGTTGGGGGTATACTGAGTTTGTTACAATTCGTGACAACGTACAGGGCCGATGATAAATCAGTCCATGAACCTTTCATACAAAGTTTTTCCAGTGTTCCATGTAAAGTTATTTTAAAATACTTTAATTCAAAAGTGTGCACATTTAACATAACATTTAATAAAATTACGACTAGGCACAATGTCCATGGACTGATGCAGGGTACCCCCAGACCTCGAAAACCTGTAAAAGTCAGCATTTTAAAAAAAGTCAGGGAAATTCAACGTACATGTAGTCATGTTGTTGCATCTTCAAAGTAATGCTCCTACATGGTTAGCTTAAAGGCCATTCGACGTTTTACAAGTAAAATTTGCGAAATTCTCTACGTTTTGCTAAGGACAAAATTGCAAAAATTTTCTCGTTTTACTAGGACAAAATGACCAAATGTTCCACGTTTTCCGAGGGACAAAATTCCGAAATTTAAAACGTTTTCTGAGAGATGGAATTGCGAATTTTTCAACGGTTTTCGACGGACCAAATTGTGAAATTTTTCACGTTTTCTAGCAGTCAAAATTGCAAAATTTGCCACGGTTTCCGAAAGCCAAAATTGCCAAATTGACCACGTTTTCCGAGGGAAGAAATTGCGACATTTGACACGTTTTTCGAGGGATAAAATTACGAAATTTGCCACGTTTTCCGAGGGATAAAATTACGAAATTTTCCACGTTTTCTGGAAAACCAAATTGCGAAATTTGCCACGATTTCCAGCCGCCAAAATTGCGAAATTGGTCACATTTTCCGAGGGACGAGCCACGTTTTTCGAGGAACTAAATTGCGAAATTTGCCTAGTTTTCCAAATTACACATTTGCAAAATTCTCCAGGTTTTCGGCAATATTTGCCACGTTTTCTCGTTTTCCGAGGCAACATTGATAAAGCAGCTAAGGAACTTAGGAATTTAGGAATTTAGGAATTAATTCTATAAATTGACGCAAACTTTTGTACGAACGTATGTATTTATATAGAAATAAAGTTATGTAAGAACATATGTGTTTATGTAAAAAGATATGTTTATGTTTCCTGAAACATGTTGCAACAATTATAGTTTCTTTAAGTTTCGTACAGTATGAAAGTGGCTTAATGGTTTGTTCTGCTTTAGACAAAAAGAAAAATACATAGTACTTTATTCGTTTACTAAGACATTACATTATACATGCCGATAATAAAACTTTATTTTTAAGCATTATAAAAAATCTATGACGACAATAAACCCGTTATTAAAACTTCAATAAAAGACATGCATGTAGCGGCGAAAAATAAACAAGCTATATCAAGATTTCCTTGTTCCAATAAAAATCTTCGTCCTGTATTTATGATAGTTAATGTGACTTAAAAAAAAGAAAAAAAAGCATGCCATTAACTCATTCGAAAATCGAAAATCGACGAATATGCGTCCGGATAAAGACGACTGTTCATCGAAAAGTGAATAATAAAACAATACGAAAAACAAGAAAACCAACCCAAATCGAGTAGGCATAAATAAAGCGTTGGCATTTTACACTCCTATAAACAAGCATGTCAACAAAGAAAAAAAACTACTGCAGTATTTTGCATTTTTATAGTCCATCTTTTTCACTCATCGTTGCTTGCTTCAGCGAACACGTTCCTACTTCAATAAATAAATAAGTCAAATAGTTGTGTGCACGCAATCTATTTTCTCCCCCCGTTGCACCCGCCATGCAACGCCGTTTTGCATTCAAATCATAGAAGTATGATGAAAGCCGCAGACTACGGAGATGAGAAATGGCTGGCTTAAAATTATACTTAAAACAATAGACGACGAAAAGGGGGATCTTCTAGGCCGAATCAGAGAGCGAAATTCAATACTCGCCGTATTTATAGATCTTTATACTAGCATTATTTTTTTTTATTTTCATTTTCTATGTCTGGTTTCCTTCAGAAAGATAGTACTATGCAAGCGGCATATTGAACGCACAACCTGCATCCTCTTAGATATGATGATCATCTCCTTCCATCGCCAATGGGCAAAACGTTTTCAGATCTGTAATTCACGCTCAAAATGAGCTTCTTCCCATCGAACATTCCCACATTTGCATTCTTTCATTTTTTTTTAAACAAAAAGTAGGGAAAGTTAGGCCCAAAGCTGCTCGATTCAGACTAAAGGATGGTTGCTTGAAGAAGAAGTAGAAGAAAACTGAAGAAAGTTTTCATCGATTTTGGCGAAAACAACTAGCACTTGGTCTGGTCTAGAACTATAAAGAGCGAAATATCATTAATTCATTTTAAACGAAAACCAGGTTTAGGCCCCAGATCAGCGCAGACAATATCGACCTAGTGCTATTTAGCCAGGCAAAAAAAAATGACGAAGATTCTGGTAGAAACTTATCGGAGGAACTTCGTTCTCTTGCATTATAATGAGACCAATGCCTTAAATTGCTTGCATTTGTTAAGCAGCCATTTATCACCAAAAGTTTACCTGATTAAGCATGATAGTTTTATTAAATTTTCAGATCTATGTTTTGTAGATGAAAAAGTATGTTATCTTGATAATCTCAGTGTAATGGTTTTCACACGTTTTTGGTACAAATTAGGACCTCAAAAAATGAAATTTTTATATCGATATTTGGTAAATTTAGCAAACATTTACAAGTAATAGTTATATGAAAGACCAGTACACTTTCTAGAATTGTCATGCGTTTTTATATTCTTGTAATTCCATGGTAAGTAATGTAAATATTAAGGTATTTTTTTCATACAACGAAATAATTTGGCATACAAAATTAATAAAATTTGAAAAATTGCATTCTATAAAAAGGGTATCTGCATGTATGGCATTCTAAAAAATTATATTTAAATGCAAAACCTTCTGAAAAAATAGTATCGATCTGCATGCATAACATTCAGAAATAGAATAAATTAATTTATAACATTTGTAAATGTTTCATTTAAAAAAGTGAAATGAATAAGTTTGGTATAAACTTGACATACAAGCTTTAAAAAAATTGTCATGCTGTAAATTAGTAATTTTCCCAAAAAAAAATTATCAAATACTTTGAAGAAAATCGAAAAATTGCTAATAAAATAATGTTTTTACAAGGTTTTTTTAATAACTCCACAGCATGACATTTTATTTAAGAAATTAAATATATAAGTTTAAAATAGAACAACTTGAAAGGTGAAATGAAATGCACAGCGAAGAGAAAATACGTATTAACTCATTCAGTTCAAATTATTTTCACATTTACAAATTTTTCAAATTAAAAAGGGGGGGGACTGTTCCAAATTTTAATATTCAAGGTAAAAACAGTATAGCCAAACAAAAAATTACAAGAGAATTTCGGAATTAAAAACTATTTAATTTCCATACACAATGCTGCAGATGAAGAAAACATTTCAGTATATAGTACATTGTTACTAATAAATTATATTTTAATACACAATGTTACGAATGAAAAACATTCCAATATACCATGTTACAGATGAAAAACATTTTAATATACAATTGTTACGGATGAAAAATATTTCAATATACAATTTTACGAATGAAAAACATTTCAATATACAATGAACTGGATAAAAAACATTTCAATATACAATGATATGGATGAAGACATGTCAGTATAAAATGTTACGAATGCAAAACATTTCAATATACAATGTTACGAATGAAAATCATTTTAATCCACATGTATATAATCTTATATATGGAACAAAATTTAATCTAAAATGTTACGAATGAAAAAAATTCAATATACATTGTTATTAGTGAAAATCATTTTAAGAAAAACTGTTACGATAAACAATTAGGCAATTCCCTTCCCCTCTGATAGAAGCGCCATAGTGCTATTTTCACGTAGAACTTGTAATTCTAGTGAGACTATTTCCCTTTTGCATCCTGATGGGTTGAAAAAAGCTATGGGGAATCATGGAAATAAAGCCACTCGAAGGCTACTTTTTCTTGATAGTTGCGGATGATAGTTACGGATGAAAAACATTTCAATGTACAATGTTACAAATGAAAAACATTTTAATACACAACATTACGAATAAAAATCATTTCGATATGCACTGTGCCACCTCACGAATAAAAAAACAATATGCAATGTTACGACAATTCAATATTGAGTGTTTTTAAAGAAAAACATGGAAATATAGAATGTGTCTAATGAAAAACCTTTCAATATTGAATGTTTTGAAAGAAAAACATTTCAATACACGTCGTTGCGAATGAAAAACATTTCAATATACATTGTTTTTAATTTATAACAATTCTATATCCATGTCCAATGCTTTTTATTCGTAACATTTCAGTATGCAACGTTACGGATGTAAAAATCCCATTTTAACATACAATGTAACTGAATGTAAATTATTTTAACACACATGTTAACATTTTTAATGTAAACTACATGCATTTTATTAAACATAGTAATATTTTCATCGTAAAACATTATAAAAAAACATGAATTATATATCTGTTTAACAATAGTTTATGATGTAAGCTGAGTTAAAAAAAAATATAGCACTAACACAGTTTTAACGCATCAATACAACGCTTAATCCATCACGCTTTGTTTGTTCCTATGGAACATTCCGAACAAACATAAAGAAATGCATTAGCGACTGTGAAACAAATTGTAATATTACCGATTATTCACTTTGATTTCCCAGATTTCGTCATAAGATGCAGTTTCGGAAAGAAACATAGTTCGGCATAAAACGTTCTAGATTTAAAGAACAAAAAAAACCAAAAGCTTCACGCTATCATTTTAAGCTACTGCTTAGTGCTTGCGTGCCATCTTCCTATAGAGTGAAACAAGAGTTTGCAAATAAAAGCTTTTCTGCAATACCCTGAAGAATTCCGGAGCTTTTAACCAATAATTTCACTTTAGCAACACGCAGCGAGCATCGGAAACAACCATGGACATGTCCATTATTGCACAAAGGCGAACAAACTTTAATGCAAAAGTACTGAGTTCCAGTATACGGATTGTTCAATATTTAGAGCTGCCCTATAAGATCATTACAAAGGGTCACGCTGAGTGAACATGGGTGAAACAATGCTCCCTTTAAAGTCGTAATAAAATATCAGTTTATAAATTCCTTGCTCCAGAAAACAGCGTTGAGGGACATTAGATGACCAGTTCGTTATACGAAACTTTGGGACGTAAAAACAATCGATACTGCATTCGTGTTTTTAGCAAATTTAGCCAATTTTGACAATTAAATCTTTTCAATTCCCAATTCGGATACAGAATGATGCTGAGAACAATACTAAATTAACGATGCCAATTTCTGTCAAGTCCCTTTCGGAATGCGTCGAGAAAAATCGAGAATTCGTTCATGAACTGGCGATCATAGCACCAATACAATTAAGCCTGAGGATTTAAGACGTATTTTAAAAATTCTTAATACGGTCAAAAATTCGGTTATGATAAAACAAAAATCAATTTTACGTACAACTAGATGGAAAACCCAGCTTTGCCCGGGGAATAATAAATTTGCACTAAAAATGTATACATCAGTAAATTAAATAAAGTAAACATAATTAGGAAAATTCAGGAAAGAATGACTTAATTTTCAAAATTAACTAATGACAATTTTAAAAACAATTTTCCATAAAAAATTGCATAGTTTAAAACATGACAATTTTGTGTTCAGAAAATATTTGAAAATGTTCAAAATCTGTGATTGGAAAACGTGGAAAAATTGCAAATTTGTCTTTGGGAAACGAGGGGCATTTTGCAAATTATCACTTGGAAAACGTGGAAAATTTTGCAAATTTGTCTTGAAAAATGTGGAACATTTTGCAAATTTGTACTCAGAAAATGGGCCCTGAGCTAACCATGTCGAAGTATTAATGGTGTTTTATAAAATAAAAATTCGCCATGTATGCGTTGAATTTCTCTGACTTTTTTCTGACATCTTTACCTGCCTTTTTTCAGGTCTAGGGAAATCCTGTAATTTTGCCCCGTGTGGGATTTGCAAAATCGTGTATAACATTAGCATAGATGCTATTTTTTAAATTATTTGTTTACTTTTTGGAAATTGAGCACTTGTTCCTAAGACCTCATGGTTTCCACGGTTTCAAGAGGTTATTTAATTTAATAAGTCCTTGGGGTTCTTGTAATTTCAAAGAGTATCTTTTGTAATAGAACCAGTTCGTGGTAGAAGTCCCGTAGAACTTACCTTTGGTAGTACCTTGGTGCTCATCGGATATTAAGTAAACGGAAATGTAGGCAGCCATGGCAAGTAAATAGCAATAGCACATTTAATGAATTCGAAAACAACGCTCCATTAAAAACAATGTAAACCATAAATTCCCGTAAACAATAACGTTGTCATGGCAGCCATCAATATCAAGATTGCATTTTACCACAAAATAAATTAATGGCAAGTTCCATGACTCTGATGGGCTATAGGAAACCGGAATCGCAGACGTAAAGAACCAAATAGCCATAAAACGTTGAAAGAACACCAAGTATAGAATGCACCCTTAAGAAACCGTAGAAAAAACGACTTCGGTAGCAACGTGTTAAAATACTCAATAAACTTTTGAAAGGTTGTACACAATATGTTGACTAGGCGAAAATGGAAGATGACGTCCCGTCAATTCCCAGGTAATTCATAAATACAAGCTTGGTATTCAAGATACAAGGAATGAAATCTGAAAGCGTCCTGGCTCGGATTAAGATAAAAAGAAATGTTGTATCTTTCACAAGGTGGGCCAGACGAAAGTAATTAACTTTGGAAAGTAATTAAAACGAATTACTGCATATTCTGGAAATCAACCCCCAAGAACCGAGGAGCTGAGGTGAAAATCAGTGCAAGAGATCACCGGAACGGAAGCTGCATTTTGAATCCGAAACGCTTGCAGACGAGGGTATTGATGAAGCAAACGTTAATGGAGAAGCCGAGCAACAACAATTAGAGTAAATTAATTGGAAGAGAAACCATTATCATTAATTAGTTGCTAGAAGATGAGACTTTTGTCGATGCGCTGAAGCAAAACCTCCATCGAGAAGAACCGATAGGGTATGCTAGGAGTGACCAATCAACATTTCGTTTATGGGCACAGAAGAGGCAATTTGTTGCCAAGTCAAAAGACTCGGTGAACAACCTCCTTTTATCAAGTTGTGCAGTCAATTTTTGCCAAAAAAAAACTGTTTGGGACGATATTTAGACACTTGTTTATGATTTAAAACAATAGTGGAAACATGTCTATTGCATCGACAGAACTGAAAGTCGTCACACTATAGAGGAAAGTTATATCTGGAAATGCATTGCGAGAAATTTGCAAAAAAGGTATTTCAACTGAAGCAATTTCCTGCTGCTGCACACAGGGAGCGATGCTTTTAGAACATATTCCTGCAGTATGTATTATTTGACAGGAGTGTAACAAAGTGAAATGTGGTAAACTAACTTGACAGCCTTGCGTTTATTACATCTTGGGACAATGGACATACAGGATGTATTTCCTGATTCGCTAGAAGTAGTGCTGTTGATTTTTGCATCCCTATTTCCCTTTGAGAAATAGCTCTTTGTTTATACTGTAAGTAATATTTTTACCATTTTATTTCGAAAGAAATTACAGTATAACCTACAAGTACCCCACATGCATGTAACAATTTGTGAGATGCTCGAGCCTCCAATTACCTCAAATTTGGCAATAAATTGTTCGTCTGTGACGGTTTTAAAAAGTCAGAAACAAATCATGTGTATAAGGTTTACTTTTTATTTTTAATATACTACAGTGTAACTTCTATAACTCGAAGCTCCATTTGAGTTATGGAAAATTTGAGTTATAGAATTGCATTACAAATTATAGCACAAACTTCAATCTTATTACTCCACATTAAAAATACATTAAAGAACATACAGTACAGTCAAAAATTGCTCCTATGTATATTTCTGTGGATAGATAAACAAATATGCAATTTTTCCGATTTTTCCATCTACACTAGCTATCACACGTTGCGATTGTTTACAAAAAACTTTCGGCATATCTCACGCTAATGGCGAATTCGATTGGGCCAAAAAATCTGCACTAGTGCAGGCTACAAGGTGAGGCATATAAGTCTGCATAATCGGCAGTATTGCAGGCGGCAGGCGCAAAAAGACTTTACAGACTTATGCCTCACCTTGTAGCCTACACTATAGTGCAGATTTTTTGGCCCAATCAAACTCGCCATAAGCCACTTACTGTTCCGGTTTTCTTTAAAGAGTCGCCAGATGCTGACACCTGATGGTGAATATTCGAGTTATGGAGTATAAAATAGTCCAGAGCGGAGGAAAAAAAATTCGAATTATGGAGAAAATTCGAGTTATAGAAATTCGAGTTTGAGAAGTTGCGTGCCATTACATTATAGTGCAGACCAACCATTAAATTTTTTTTCTTTTACTTATAAAGATTTTCGAGATATAGAAGTTTGAGTTATAGAAGTTTCACTGTATAAGTCATCACCAGAAGAATAAAAGGCATTGTTGCTTCTGTGTTGTTTTTCAAGGATCGTTTGGACTTGCAGAATTGATCCTACAAAGTGAACGACGCGTATTTTCAATTAAACGACTTTGTTACTCTGCAAGATAATCTATGGGAGATTTAAACTCACAGTGAATCCGGAACTAAAATCTACAAGATCAACACTTTCTAAATTAATTTCTTAATATTACATTAATAGCTCCAGTAAGTTATTTAGGTCGTTGAATGAGAGAAACCTCGCGCAACTTCACTGAAAAAGCTTCAAGTTCTTAGCATCGACGTTTCTGAGACCTGACTACAAGTTTCTGCAAGTATTGCCAGCATGAGCGACTTTTTGGAGCCCTACTTTTTTCTCTTTTATCTAATGGGAGTCGAAGTCTATCCTAATAACGCTCCATTCGGATTTCTTGCTAAAGCCATGCATGTCGTGGGTAAATGTGCTGTTTGCATCAAAATTATCTTGACCATGCATTGGGTACACGTCTTGCTGAGATCCTTAAATTTCAAGAGTTGCCTCGCATTCACCAACCAAATCACTGCGACAGTCCTTTATGTAAACGTCATTTTCAGCATGAACCGGAAGGGGACGATGCAAAAGTTGCGTGCAGAGTTGCGTGCTATGCCCTCAGTTCAAACACCTCCCAAACGTTTAAAGCAGTTTTCGACCCTTTTCTTGACCACTTTTATTATTTCCCTCACTGCTTTATCCATTATTCTGATGGTAGTGACGTGGTGCGTTTCTGTATTGCCGCTCACGTACCAACATGTACCAACAATGTACCAACATTTTATACTTTGTTTCGAGTTATTAATGGCCAAGTTCCTTCTCCCCACACTCAGCTTTCTTTTGATTATTCAATGGTACCTCAACGAGATTGTGGATCAACCCGTCAAAAGCCTCGAAGAGGTCATCGACTTGCATGGCTCAATAACTTCGATAAATATGATGTTGAATTCTATTTATTCTTCGAGTTTATGCATATGGTTTAATGTGTCAATCGTCTTGTTAATTCTGTTGTTTTATAATGACAAAGATGAAAACCGGGGATTCGCGTTTTTCCTGTTAGTAGACGGGGATCAGATCGTCTCAATAGTTATGCTGGTTTTTCTGGCTGTTGCTTCAAACCTTTTAAACCGAAAGGTAAAACGGAGGATAAGAAGTTATTATTAATTAATAATACGGCGTGAGCATGGTAGTACATAACAATAGTTCTATATAGCTCCTCTTTGTGAGAATCCATGCAGTGTTCGGTTGCTTTTCTGCAAAGTGCCTTTTAAAACGAGCTAAATTAGGGGTTTCTTTACTTCAGTTTTATGAAACTAATATGACTGGTTAAATGTGGCAAACACCATAATGATATCTGAGGGCATGAACCTGAGTATTTTTATACTGTATCTATCTGTTTTGTCACATTATTGCTTATCTATGAGTGCACAATCATTCAAATCTACTGGGTTTGGATAGGATAAAAGGTGTAACTTTGCCAAATATTTAGTATTTATAATTTTTAGAGGTGCTATTCTCTCAATTAAAGAAGTCAAAACACGACCATGTACTTTTATAAAAAGCATATTCTCTGGTTGACAATCGTTCGTTTTACTGACTACAAAATAAGCACACGCCTCAAATGGCACTCTACAGAAAAGCGATTACACAATGCATGGTGCATCGAGGGGTCATAGGAGCTATTAGTCCGTCTTACACGGGTCACGCTGCATGTAAGGAGCTATTTACATGTTTTATGTTTCATATAGATGAGATCTTTATTGGCACGTCCGTGCAGGGTTTTGATCAATGAGACGAATCAAATGATGGAAAATGCCTTTATTGTTGTAAGTGCTCTAATCCTTGAACGCTAAAGTATCACATGAATTTTCGTTAATTTCTATGTGTAATTTAGCACAAGAAATAATAATTTTTTCAAAAACAATTTACAGTCAAAATTCCCTCGAATCCTACATAGTTTTTTCCAATATTGCACATGCCTTAGTGTGTTTATAGTGACATTAGAAATGAATGTTTTAAAGCATTCAATAATTCATCAATTAGCATTTAAAAAATTAAATTGATCTTTTTCCAGCTACAAAGGAAGGTTCACTTAATGTTTATTTAATGCAATTGTTTTATTTTACTTTAAAAATACTTTAAATACTGTTTTTGTTTCCAACTGTGCATTTTTTTTAAAAAAAACTAGTTAATACTAAATTTCAAAAAATAAAACATATAATACTAACTATAGCTTCATGTTGTCAAAAAAAGTATTGAAAACATTATCAAAGATGTTAGCATTTTTCAACCTATATGTATTTAATGTGGTAAATTATAAAATGAGCTTCATTTTAATTTCTATATTCAGAAACGTCTGAACCAACTTTATTACATCTCCACATCTAACGCATTTACTGTCGGATTGACCATCGCTGGATGCATGGAATTATACGACTTGGCATTACCTGCAGTCAGTGTCATATTCACAGTCGATCAGAAAATTCAAAATTAAAATATATTAAACGTTATCATATTCCTTTTCCATCGTTTCAGCTTCTTTTAACTAATGTGGACTTCATAAATTACGCTCATGCAATCTTTCTGACTCATGGAGTATCTGCAGACAACAGTACCCTTTAAAGGTTTCCGCACGTTAGCAATGGCCATAATTAATTTATTGGTATTTATTGATTTTGGCTTTCAACGTACTGATCAGAATAAATTCTATTTGCAGGGAGGGGAATGAAATGGACAATGGAGTAAACCGAAATACGACCGAGTACGACCGAGCAAGGTGGCTTAGAGGTTGGCATCCTCGTCTTGCATTCGGTAGACTCAGGTTCGATTCCTGGGTCGGC
>JAQGBX010006486.1:0-12421 GCA_034698745.1 Megaphyllum sjaelandicum
TTTTTTGTTTTAGTTCAACAACAGTATCCTACCGCCAAAAAAATCCGAATTTTTGAAAAAAAATTGATTTCTCAAAAGTTGCAATGTAGAAGAATATCATTTTTCGGTCCAGGCATAGTATTAAAAAGGCTGGCTTTTTATTGGGTATTTCTACAGCCAATTATATGACGATCCTTATTGCCATTTCAAAAAAAGGACCTGGGCAAAGAGGTTAGCTAGAAAAGCTAAAAAGTTAGTGATTCCATATGGCATCGTTGGGCTGGAAAGGGTTAACTCCTGTTCTGACTGTCTCAGTTTTCTCTAAGATATTTACTAGGATTTTAATCGACCTCTTCGACAAGTACTTTTTTTGGAATTATTTCTATAACCCTTATTTAGGCATGACTTTTATTTATTAAAAACGTAGAAGACTGGATTTTTTCATATTGTTCTAGTTTTTATATCCCTATATTTTTCATTTCATTTTCTCCTCGCTGCCGTCTTACGTATAATCTACCTTGACTGTCTTCTCAGCCTTATATTCTTTCGTTTCTTTCTTCAACAATCTATAGTTTTATATTTGATTTTCTTTTATTGCTTTTGCATATAGGCCATGTGCGTGTATAGACAGAGACACGCAGAGCGAAATACAGATTTCAGAAACAAATTTTATATTAAGGAAAGACGAAGAAATTTCTTAAACAATAAATTGTCCTCTTGCAAGAGCGCCTGTCTCCGTCTTCCACCGTAACGCTGATGCGCCAAATTGATGAAATTTTCCTTTTTTTATATGAGTTTTTTTCTGTATTTCAAGCCAAGCTGCTTGCATGGGTGCAATATCAGAGGATGAGTGCAAGAACTCATTTAAATGCTTCAAATAAAAACGAGATTTAATGGGGCGGGACTTAAGGAAGAAAAGCATCGAAAAGAAGGAACAGAAAGCACTAGTGCATTAGTTAAATTCGGCAATGGAGATTCTGACTTCCATGCTCATGACTTCCGTTCTTGATGACGAGAAGGAGTTTTTGCACGCCTACTTCAGTCCAAACATGAATTTAGATGCAAATTGATGTTTGACAAACTTGATACTGCTTCAGTCGGTTAGCTGACATTGATCTTTTAGCTGACATTGCTCCGTTAAGTATCCTGTGATCGAAAATTGATCAACTACTTATAGAATTTCATCAGTTGTTTCATGGATTAGTCATTAGCCTGCTATCAGATGAAATATTTCATTCACATATTTGTGTTTTGCGTCATCGATAGATCATCGAATTAAGGATTGTTGGCTAAAATTAAACTATTGTTGGTTTATCAGTCCGTTATCAACAGGTAAAGTTGGTGGCCAAAGATTGAAGATGCTGCGTTGATTAAAGTCTTGAGTAATCATGGACTAATATTATATCAGCTTAGGTTTCTGATACCCAAACTTGGGCACAAACTGGCATTGATAATATGATGAAACATCTGTTTTTTAAGGATGATCCTGATTCCAGACAAAGTTGCTATCTTATGTTATCCATCGATCAAAATTCGGTTGAACAATGACGTTGTTTTACTCTCAAAATCAAAGGCTGTTCACAGACTGAGTTTATACTCTGACGATAAAAAATCAACAACAAAATTTGATCATACAAAAAAAAATTAAAGGTAGAACTACATATGACGCCATCATCATAATTTTAAACAAAATGACGTCATCGTCTAAATTTTAATCAATGACGTTAAGAAGTTATATTAATGACGTTTTTGATTAGAAATGTCGACCAAGTTTTTTGGACGTTTAATCGAACATTTAATGGCACATTTTTTTAAACATTTGATCAGGTATTTTTTTGGCAGTTTAATCAGGTATATTTTCGTCCATTTATAATCGGAAATTTTTTCGGACTTTCTCCGAACATTTTAGGGCATTCGAAATTACAAAACTACCCACTAAAGTCTGGGAAAGGCTAAGTTTACGTCAAAACGTTACAAAGATGTTGTTGTACTTTAAAAATGTACTATTGTTCAAAGATCGATGCTGAAACATCGCATATTTTATCGAAGGTAGACATTTAGGTTTATAATTTAATAATTGAAATTAATTGCAAACAGACCAAATGTCATTGAATCTGCTATCTGTTTAATATGAATAATGAAGTCGCAGAATAACATTATTAGAATAGCTTAGTTGACGTAGAAACACGCCTTTGACTTGTAATCTCTTTTCATATATCAGTAACTTTTAAAAAAAGTGAAACAAATATTCTAAAAAACTTAGCTTGCTTCCACAAAATGTAAAGTTGCCGTTTCCATTTACTTAGGTAATTTAGGGTAATATTTTCGACATGGTAAATTGTATCTAAATATAGTAAAATAATGTAGTCGTTTGTCTGTGATTTTTCGCATGGCTACCTGATGATTGTAATGAACAAAATTGTAAATGTTTGCATTTCTATGATTTAAATTGACTGAAATTTCTTGGTAAAATATTACTGGATTGTAGATCACTAATGGCAGAAACTCTGTTTCACAGCTTCGAGTAATTCTCACTCTGAATGCATGACCCTTCAGTAACCGCAATTTTAAATACCACTTAACTTGGTTAATTGCTTCAAAATCTGCTATTAAAATCCGAAATTAAGTTGGCCAAATGAAAGTGAGAGCTGCATGTACTTAAAAGCTTGGATTATCCTTTAAGCTGCAGTATTTAAGAAGCCTTTCATACTTGTCTCGGAATTAATTTGGAGATTTTAGAATACTATGGCTTGATCCACGTTTATTTATGGGCAAAATAAAAATGTAAATGACTTTCGGGCTGATCGAATAGCTGCTATACAATGTTTAAACTTAATGCACTTTTGTGTTTATCGTTGTAAATTTCTCCAATCCCTGTCCATTTTGAAATTAGCAGAGAACATACTAGCTAATACTTGAAAATTTGAAATAAAAATACAGTATGCACAATGTGATGTAAATGAATATGCATTTTCACAATGTTTTTATGCAAGATAGAATTTTAGTTTTTAAAATCATGGTTATGCAATAGAATTGTGGTTACCTAAAAAGGTAAACTTTTAAAAATATATTTTAAAATTTCATAGAAAGAGACCTTATTTAAATACATGATATATAGGGTGAACCATAATTCAGTCACCACCCAATTTTCTTCTTAACCGTTAGAGATGTGAAAATTCTGTTTGTGTCGTTAGAGAGGCTTTCATGGGTGCTCTATTCATTGATAGTATTAACTTCTACCTAACAACATTTTTTCAACGAAATTGAAATTATAATTGTTGAACCGTAACACCTAGAACAAAATATCAAATTAGGAAAACAAAGAGCATGGCTTGCTTGTATGTATTCAACTGGTTTCGTTTTTAATGGAAATTATTTGAAGTTATTACAATGTTTTGAAAATAGGGGCCAACAGCACTGTTAGCTGCGCTGCAGCACACTGGTGCAATGCAGTACACATAGGTAGCTTACTGCAGTACCCCTTTGTGCTGCAGCGCAGCTAACGATTGGTTTTCTGCCCCTATCTTCAAATCACTGTAACAACTTCAAATAATTTCTCATAAAAACGAAACCTGTTGAATACATAGAAGCAAGCCAAGATCTTTGTTTTCCTAATTTGATATTTTGTTCTAGGCGTTACTGTTCAAAAATTATACTTTGTAATTTCGTTGAAAAAATGGTGTAAGGCAAAAGTTAATACTATCCATGAATGGAGCACTCATGACTGCCTGTCTAACGACACAAACAGAATTTTCACATCTCTAACGGTTAAGAAAAAAATTGGGTGGTGACTGAATTATGGTTCACCCTGTATATAAAATTCATGTTGACGGATCTCTATAGTTTTGATTTCGAATGTTGAAACCATAGAGATCCATCCACATGAAAACTACCTACTGCATACTTTTCACATTCTGAAAAATTGGTAATTGACATACATGTACGGTACATTATTTTGAAAAATCAATGGAGCGAACTTGTGCAAAATAAAATAAAATGACATGAAGAAATGCATGTCTTTATTTTGCTGTTCACTTCCTGCTTTCGGAGAGGCCCGGGCTATTTGACCTGGGATGGAGGTACAGTGTTTTTACATCACATAAAGAGAGCAACAAGTTTGAATTCACATGTAAAACACAAATGTTTTCACATTGCTTAGAGAAAATTAATCCTGTGACTTTATATTTGAATTGAATTGACTTCAAAATTGATTTTCTCCAATGTAGGCCTACATGTGACGTCATACATTCGATGATTCACTGGTATTTTTAAATTTTTGCAATTATTAGTCTATTTACTGAGCGAAATGGTCCATAGGCTTTTACGAATCATAGCCTACTTTGGCAATCAAAAAATTTCGTGTGCAAAAGGGGTGCATTAATTGGTTGTAAGACAGAGATAACCCTGAGTTTATTTTTTAAAACAATTAGCGCGTCAGTTTAGCATGTGATTTCACAACTGCCAAAGTACGATATGTCAAACTTCTGCCTGAGTAGGCTATTCCAGTTGTATCAGCGCATTACAACTGAAAAAAAATTGAGCGTGGGTCATAGATACGAAAACATAATCGAATTCTGACTCATGTGAGGAAATGATAAAACGAGGACGAAAACATACAGTATTTAACTTTTCTTTTCTAATATTATCCCTAAATAGTAGGGATAAAGATAAGGACAAGTGCGTTTACACCATAAACAAGCAAATTCCCATGATGCATTTGTGGGAAACATTATAATAAAAAGATAAAACATAAAAATTAATTTAAATAGATAGTCTCAGATACATTTTATTGGTACTTTAAAATTATAATTCCAATACTCGTAAATATGAGCAATATTTATTGTGCAAACATTTGTAGTAATAAACGTTTTGGCTAGTTCAATGTGACAAAAATGCAGCCCCGATTGGTGGGTGGGGGTGGTTTTAACCGCTTTGTAATTTCTCACGCTGATTTTCAACGCTTTGAGTTGAATATTTAACCGTTTGTAGGTAAGTTGTTCTGTATTTTAGATTATATTTCAGCTGATGTTGGTAAGATATTTAAAGCTAATTTTAATTGTGGTATACGTGACGGAGGTTGTGTATAAAAAATGTAATAGAAGTAAAAATACCCCTGCCTTTGTGGGAACCTTTACATGTCAGGCTTAGCGCAACATTCATTGTCCGACGTGAATAAAATTTTATTTCACGTGTAACCTTCACGATCAAACAAGATTTAGTAAAGCATGTATTCAAACATAAATTATTGAACGAGTAAATCGAAAATATAATTTATTTGACCGGTTATTTGCAAATCGCGCAAATGCCGTATGGGCCAAGGCCTATTTTTATTCTTGCACGGCTAGGCTTTGGTCAATGTTATTGCACGTTGTTTTAAAAATACATTAGGTTTAAAACCAGTCTTAATTTTACGGATATGTTTCATATCCCGACCACGTGTTTTGCATTGCATTATTACAACATAGTATCAGAATGCTATTTCCGTAGCCTGTAACTGAATGCCACAAGTTATATTTTCAGTATACCATGGCTACTGAACAAGCTATGGATGTGTCAACTCCAGATGCTGCCACTGGTCAAGTGGTAAAGGACAACGGGCAAAATGTCGATATATCCCAATCTGAAAGCTCAGATGCAAAAGAGGAACAGAATGGTCAAACAAATGGGGCTGAGCCACATGGTAATTCTGATTTTATTTGCAGTTTCTGATGTTTTGCACTGGCGTATAGTTATTTATAAGTTATATATATAGCAGTGGTTTATTGAAAAGCAACTGGTTCCGATCGTATCGTTCCAAGGGTATCGTTAATTTATAAATGTGATAGTTTCAAAATTGTGTATTCGGAATTATGGGCAGATAGATATGGAAGAACTCATTTACAATATCTATTATAATCTTGTCACCATAAGCACAATTTCAAAGAACGCGGTAATGTGGAGTATTCTCTTATTTTATGGTAAGCTGCAGTAAACGTCACTTACCATTTGAGAACTGGAAATTGAAAAGATTTTGCCTCAAAATGCATTTAGCTTATGTGTGGACATTTACTTGGTCTTTTTAAGTATTTCTCGCTGGATAAACGTTAACCCATTCTAAAATATACAAAGATAAAAAAATGCACGAGGATTGAACAGCTGTGAGGGTGCTGTTGTTCATATAACAAATTAGGAATGTGACAGCTGTTTTAATGAAAACATAAATAAAGAAATTGGTAGATTGAACTTTATAGGTTGCATTTACAGTTCACTTATGGCATCACGTTAGACAATAATTCAACTGTTGACTGAGTGGCACGAGACTAGCCATCCTTTCGGCAGACATTGGTTAAAAACTTGTGTCTGCTCTCCTGATTGTTGTTTTCATTGTTTCCCACGATTGCTCTAAGCAAATGCCGGGAGAGTTTATCTAAAAAAATCACCATGACAGTGGCCCTTTCCCACATCTGTATTTGAAATTGTTGAAACTTTAAAATCCAGCCTTGTAGTTGTTTCTGCAAATGCTCACTGGGCCCAATCTCATATAAATTGGAAGGATTCGGGAAAACTAGCACTTATGATTACCCACCAGCTCCTGTAGTTTAGGCTACTTTGAAGTCTTCTTGGGGTCTTCCATAACTGTAGGATATTTAGTTTAGATTATGGCAGACATGGGACCCGGTTCTGACGTTTACTGTTTTCCACATTAATTCTAGCCAATGCAAATATAGTTTTGACTAATTTGAATATTCCCCATCCCTGAACTTCTCCATTTTGGTGTCCAACTGGTGTTATATCTTACATTGCATCGGGCGTTGTTAAAGTATATGGTTTTTAATTTGTTCCAGGTCAACCTTATGATGAATTAATATAATAATTCATAAAAAAATTACTAGCAACATTTATGATTGTCATAGTTATTTTGGAGTATTCATATTGTAGTTATTTAACCCAGTAAACCAGATAAATGGGAAAAGGGGTTTAGAACTAAAAGCTGTTATGTTAAAATATGATATGCTAGAGCTGTAGATATTTCTCAAAAACAAATAACAAGCGGCGTTTTGCATTCATTTTAGTGCCAGTTTAATTTTTAAACTAACATTTACATAAAATTCGAAAAAATGGTGCTTGTGGTCAGTAATCCCAAAACTAAAAATTAACATAATTAGTTAAAGACTGCGGAGTTAATAACCATTTTTACAATTTTAATTGCAGTTTCTTTTTAAACAAAACTTTACTTCTTGAAGATTAATTTGTTTTGTGGGGCAATTTCTATATTTTACAAAATCTTTAAGTTCTTTGCTTGTTTAAAAATGATAATAATGTGAACAAATATATCTAAAATCTAACAAAATTTCATTTTTTATCTGAATTCTTTTATTACAAGGGGGAAAATATATTCAATTATTGTATTGAAGCCTTAAGCTTCACGAAATTCAATTTTGCAATGATGTTGGGGTCCACACTAACGAGGTGGCAACTACCGAATAATTTGGGTTGATGGACTACACCCCCCTACCACATGGTATTTATTTACTGATAGTAGTGTACTGAGTTAAATTGAACTGAATTGTATGCTGTTATTTTTTTCTTGCGGTTTTTTAACTTAAGTCTCTCTTATTAGGTAAAAAACGGTCAATGGAAAACGAGAAAGGCGATAAACCAACGAAACGACGGAAAGTGCATGGTCCTGTGCAACCCAAAAATGCTGTTTGTCAGCTGAATGAAATGCATCCAGGGCTAAAGTATGAAATGCTAAAGCAGGCAGGACCTACACATAGTCCAGTTTTTGAATTCTCAGTCTCTGTCAATGGGGAAACATTTAAAGGCCGTGGACGTTCAAAAAAGTTAGCTAAACATGCTGCTGCTGAAGCTGCCCTCTCCTCGTTTGTTCAGTTTGTCAATGCTGATGAAGCTCATCGTATTCTTTCACGACCAAGAGGCGTTGTCGATTTTACGAGTGATGAGGTACACAACTCCTTTGAAAAAAGTTCAAATTTCAGCGAGCCTATTGAATTGGATGACATCAATGCATTGGCTGCAATACCAATGCACGTAAAAGCACCAAAGATTCCTTCAGTTTTATCTACCGACAAAAATCCAGTTATGATGCTGAATGAGTTCCATCCCAATTTGAAGTATGACTTTATTGAAGAAAAGGGGGAACCTCATTCGAAGATTTTCACAACAAAAGTGGTAGTAGACCAGCAGGAATTTATTGGGCATGGATCTAGCAAGAAATTGGCCAAAGCAGCTGCTGCTAAAGCTGCCCTCTCTGCACTGCATGACATGAAGTGGATGAATCAAGGGAAGAACGACATGATGCCAGATGCAATGCCTATTGGTCGCCTTCCACAGATGGTGACAGATTATGTTGCAAGGTATATGCTTTACAGATTGGGTTTGGGATTAGTAACTTGACACAAAGTAAAAATGGCTCATTAATCAAACAAGTACTTTACCTGTAAATGAGCCACACTTGTGTTATAAAAATGCATGCCTGTGAAGTTTTATCTAATTTTTAAACACAATTTTATTTGGCGATGTTTGAATTTTTTTTTCTTTACACCTAAGTTGGTAGTTTTTTTCTAAATTCTTTCAAAATGTAAATTGAATTGAAATTGAAATTTATGCATAAAGTTATTAAGATTAGTTTAATGTAACAATTTTATTTATTCTTTCATAGGTTGGTACATGATAAATTTTGTGAATTGACAGAAGAACATCCTAATTATAGTAGACGCAAAGTACTAGCTGGAATTGTCATGACTCGTGGACCTGATCCTATGAATGCTGTAGTAATTTCTGTTACAACTGGTGAGGATTTTTTATCATTAAATTGTACCATTTATGTATCAATACTATTATAATTGTATTTGTTTTTAATTTATTAGGTACAAAATGCATCAATGGAGAAAGCATGAGCATCACCGGAACCGCAATTAATGATTGCCATGCTGAAATTGTGTCACGTCGTTGCCTAATGGATTTTTTTTACACTCAGCTGGAGAAGCATTTGAATAGGCATACTGCAGCAGAATCTATATTTTTCCCTGATTATGAAAATGGCGGCTTCAAACTAAGAGAGGGTATAAGATTCCATTTGTATATCAATACGACTCCTTGTGGAGATGCTAGGATCTTTTCACCACATGAGGGAACGGAACAGGACACTGACCGACACCCCAATCGAAAAGCCCGAGGGAAACTGAGGACAAAAATTGAGTCTGGAGAAGGTACAATTCCAGTTAAACCAGAGGAAAGTATCCAAACATGGGATGGAGTTTTACAGGTTAGTTTTATTTTGATTTTCTACTAGGTGCCATTTGTAACAATATGTCAAGTATTTTATGCTGTGTTGAAGGCGTTTGTGTATCCAATGTTTATGATTTCATTTATTCCAATCAAAAGTGGCAACAATATACCGTAAATTCTGTAATCATTTATGTCTACATGCTGAGAAGTAGCTATCAAGAATGGCAAGCTGAGTGAATTTCAGAACAACATAATCTGTTACTATGTTAACATTTTACCAAAAACTATTAGTGTTTTAATGGACGAATTATTTTGTATTGGGAAATATGATATTTCAGGAATAGTCATTGTTTAAAACTGTATCATCCAAAATCTTTAGCATTGTTGTTGACTTTAGAATAGCCTCAAGAGATACATGTACTTGCAGGTTTTGCCAGCATCAATTCTAATGCCGGTTATTTTTTTTAGGGCCAAAGGCTGCTGACTATGTCTTGCTCGGATAAAGTTGCCCGTTGGAATGTTTTGGGTGTACAAGGGGCGCTTCTTAGCCATTTTCTGCCACCTATCTACCTAGAAAGTATTATTATAGGTAGTCTATTTCACCCCCAGCACATCTATCGAGCTTTGTGCGGACGGTTAGCAGAAAGTGTGCAAGGGCTTCCACCTCCCTTCACATTGAACAAGCCCCTCATGAATGTGACGACCAGTTCTGAGCAACGCAAGCCTGCAAAGGCACCAAATCATAGCTTAAACTGGACTATTGGAATGGATAGCTTTGAGATTCTCAACCCTATGACTGGAAAAACTGAGTTGAATACAATGTCACGCCTGACAAAATGCCAGCTTTTCCTAAGATTTATTAAGCTTTATGGAAAAATGCCTTCCTTGGTGAAGGCAAACGTCGCATCCCCTCCACAACGCTACGTCGATGCCAAATTGGCTGCAACCCTTTATCAACAGGCAAAGGAGGAGCTGTTCCAAGCCTTCGTCAGAGCAGACCTAGGAATCTGGGTTAAAAAACCCATTGAGCAGGATCAATTTGAGCTACCTAAACCTGGAGAGGAGCACAAAGCTAATACGGAAATGTCTGAGTAAGTGTGAATGACCTAGTGTTTCTAGAGTAAGCAATTACTTACACATGGTTTCATAATTATTACTTCAGTGCACTCAGTCCCTGCTTTTTGACAGGTTCCATTTAATTTTGAATAGAGAGCATTATCAATTCCTTAAAACTCAGTGATGAACAGTTCTTTTTTACACTGGTATAAACTTAACTTCTTCAGCAAAGCTGATCGAAAGTTTCGCCAAAGGTGCAATGAAACACTATTGCTGTTAAATTGACATTTAAAATGTAACGAAAGTGTAGGAAGCATGTACCTTGAAGCGACATGTGCTGGGTTAAATGGAATTGCTGTTCTCTTTATCGTATTTTTTTAGAAAAGGGTGGTTGTCTGATTGTCTATTCAGCCCGCCAATTGTAGTAATGCAGATGTGAAGGGGGAGAAAATGGCGATAAACAAGTTAGCATTTTCACAACTTTAATTCATCTATGACTACTTGTAGATGCCTCTTCCATATCTCTGTGGTGTTCAAAGAAATAATGACTTCTTGAAAATGTTTCATGAAATTGATATGAGCATCGCTATATTCACACTGATAGCTCATTCCACATTGTGTTATTCTTGATTCTCGCGATGATTTTTTGTCAGCTAATTAACGTTGAATGCATTACACGCAGATCTTCTGCGGTGTGATTTATTACAGGCAGGTTCCTTTTTTTCTGAATGACAGTCAAAGTAAAGCTTGCTTTGGGGTCTGTATGTGTAAAGAATAACCTCAGTTTTTCTATCCTTACTATTAATCAACAATATTTATGCGTAAAATGTTTCATTTGGTCATCCTGTCATCTTCGAAATTTGTGTTTGTCATGAAAGACGAATTTTTGAATTTGATGTACAATTGCCACAATACAAATGAGTTATTTTGTCCATAATGGACAAAACGATGATCCTTCATTTTTTGCACTTTGGTTGCATCCCTAGCAGTTTTAATATGTTGGGTGTACATTTTAATTGTTTTAAAATGCTTGTTAGCCATATTTTTACCCTGTGTAAAGATGCCAAATTTATTTCATCTTGCATATCACCCCGCATTGTAGTTTAGGGCAGAGTTCAACAAGCATTCTTTGGATTTCAAATGTCAGCAGGTTTTTGCTAAAAAAAAAAATACAGGGCGACACGGAAATGTTTTCTTGTGCTGCAATAGCCTCTTGGCATCCCAAGTTTGTTGAGCCCTGTTAGAGCATTAATTACTCTTCAGTCTGTATAACATTGGCCAATTTGGTTGTGTGACACTGCTGCTCAAGTTATTTTGGCTTGAATATAGGGATAAAGCTAATTTGCAGCAAATTTCATAATGTCCGCTTATAAATAGGCTTGTGTACATTGTTGCAGAGAACTAAATCACATTATTAGAAACAATAAACGTCTGATTAGTGATTGTTTCACAATTTGCTGCTCTTGTGTCATTTTGCTAGCATGATCGACAATTCTGAATTTTTCTTCTTTCACCAGTTAAAAACAGCTGTTTAAAATATCGCATAACATGAATTAAGATCAGTGTTTCTCAATTAAATTTAGTCGCAGTAACCATTTATATTTTGTATATCATAACTGAACCACGTAGATATTTTTAGCGAAGCATATACAAAGTAAAGTATGCGTGCCTGTAATTATTTTTTTCGTAGAATTTTTAATTTTACCTCGAGGAATCCCATTTGCGAAGCACTGATGTAAATGCATTTTTATGATTAAAACTGTACAAAGTGGGCAGTGCCATTTACTTTGAACACACCATTTAATAACAATGAATTAGTAAATCCCAAGTTTTGTATTCCATGAACGATATCATATACTATGTCAGAGAACCAGAATGATGTGGATTCTCCATCTCTGTGCATGTACTACCAAACATTTTCTTCTCTTTAAATTATTTTTCCTTAAATTAAAAGTGCAAAATAATCACCCAGTAATTGTATTGTTTCATTGTAGCAGTTGCATGGATGGAAATCCCATACTCTGTACCATAAGAAATGGTATAAATTGCATCGATATTTGGGTGCTTATCTATTACAGCCCAGTTGCAAAAATATCCAATCACCCAGAATTTTCTGAGGGTTGGTTCTAAGTTACCTGCCATAGTGTTGAATATA
>JAQGBX010006487.1:0-12421 GCA_034698745.1 Megaphyllum sjaelandicum
CTCCTAAAAATGGGCTTGACCCCCCTACCATATGGCATTTAGTTGCTGACTGTAGGGTACTGAGTTGAATTGAATTGTTCCAATCACAAACTCATTTGCCCAAATTCCGATCTTTTCTAAGGATAAATTTTTAAACTTTTTAAATTTTACGAAAAAAAAATATAAAAATTGTCAAAATTTTTATATGATACTTTTGTAAAATTGTTTAAAATTAACATTTGTAATATTTTCAAAATGCTTAAACATTTTCCTGCGTTGATTTTACAAAATCGTGGATAGCAAGCGAAATATTGCGGGGATGTATATTCTTAGACACCCTAAACGGTCTCAGAATATTACCGGAGATGCTCCTTGGTGCTGCGTTTGATATGGGTTCCACAGTCACAGCTCCGTGTCGCATAAAAATTTATAATTGGCCCCTAATTTGTTTCCAAAGGGAAAACAAGGAAGGCTTCGAAGTGTTGCAAGAAGCCCCAAATCGAGTTCCAAGGCAGAGCTTCTTGAATGACAACACTGTTAAGTGTGCTGGCGTTAACGCTGGCGATGCGATATTCGAAGACAAGTAATTTTGATGCGCGTGCAGCAAATCGCAAAATTCCGGCAAAATTTTAAGCGACGAAAGTTATTTAAAATAATACGAACACGACGTGAAATTTACAAAACACAAAATTACAGAAGAGATCATGAAATTAAAAAATACAAATCTAAAGTGTAGTAGGGTGTACGAACCTGACTACATGCGCTAGGGACAATTTGAGGAGACTCAGAAATCGTCTCCTTAAATACGAAAAATCTAAATAAAAAATCGAACTCAAATAACCAATGAACTTTTGACTAAAGGTGTATTTCGAAATGTTATTGGTAGAACATATGTTCAGGATGTTTTTTAGTAAGTTTTTTGTTAATGAATTTGCACTAAAACTTTACTCCCATTTTTATTTTCAGGTAAGTTAAAAGGGGGTCCTGCCTCCAAGTTTCCTTCTGTTTTTCAGTAACCGTAAAAGCAGGAGGGTTGGAACCAGGAAGGCGACCTACTGCCAGCCCTCAAGGTAGGATTAAGTTTCTTTTGTTTTAGCCTACCTAATGGAGGTTTAAACGTTCTGTTTTTAACGTTTTGTTCACAATTTGGTGCCAAAAGGTCGTTCTTATAGTTTGAAACCATATTGAATTTGAACTAAAATGAATTTCAGATAGTATTTTTGGACGATACCTCAAATCCCCCCCAGATTTTGGTTTGCAAATAAAAGAAACAATCTAAAAACAGAGGAGAAAAAAATTAAGAGCAATAATAAATTCAAATAAGCCGTGGAAGGTGGAAATCATGAAAATGAAAGAAAAACAAACGCAGATCATGCCATGCAAAACGAAAATAAAAAAATAAAAATTTTGAATGAAAAAAAATTTAGCATGCATGCCCAAGACGGAATTACTTCTTGTCTTCGGGATGACAGCGTTACTGGCATCTGGAGAACTTGCAGTCTGAATCCTTGGAAGCACGGGTCCTGAAGTGTCGTCCTCGGCTCGTTGTTGACGGCTCCTCACGAGTGGATGGTAGTGAATTCGGGAAGGTCAGTGAAAACTCTGCCCTTCCCGAAAGTTGGGCCCTTGATCCTGTAGCGGTGGATGGAGGACGTTTCGTCCTCAATGCTGGTCTGCTTAAAGGATCCCCGATCTGCAGGGAGAAATCCTACGGAGGAACAGTGAAAGTTGTGGTTCCTCGGCGTTGGGCTTTGAGATCAGCAATCTTAAAGCCCAAATACTCAAAGACCTGACGGAACGGAACAGGCATACCCACAGTGGAGCTGGTAAGCTCCTCAAACAACTGTCAGTACCCCCGAGTAGCTAGCTCCTGGTGATGATTGGCCATTATGACCGCGTCCAGGGCTCTGAGTGTCACAGTCCTATAGATTACAGGGACATCCAAAGCACTGGCAGGGTTAGCTGGCCTTAAATCTGCAATGTGGGGTCGATTATCGTGTATTTCCACACTAAGAAACATGCGACGCTCCTCACTGGATATGCTCGACAGATGGAACTTAGTCTTAGGATCTAAGTCGTTGTCCTCTTGCAACGTCCGCTCGATCCTCTCGTCGATGGGCTCTTGCCCAGAAAAATCTATCCTCGCCTGGGCTTGCACGATGCGCTCAAGACGCAAGGTTGGAGACTGAAACTGTCTGGGGGAGTCATCCTCTAAAGCTGATTTCTCATCCGAAAGTCAGCGCTTGCGGTAGGTATGACCTGTATATAGCATACTGTTATTCGCTGTGAAGTCTTGACAAGATCCTGATGGAGTCAATTCCCAGGGACATCTTGAGTAATAAAGTTCCTTGATGAACATGGTTGAACGTGATTATTATCTTCCACTGGAGTCTATATGTGACGAAATTGGACTTCTCGAAATATTCTGGTCAGATTCAGCACTGTCTATGGCACACGATGGTGGAGAATATTGTGAAGCAATTCTGACATGTGAAGGCCCTTTTGTAGTGACCAAAGGGGTGGCCTTGCTGACATAATTCACCAGCTGGATCTGCTCAGAGGAAATGGAGCCGTCATTATGGTTATGGTTATGTACATATCAGTTATTCTGAAATTGACCTGGATGGGAAACCTGTTATTCAGTTCACAAAGTTGAGCAAAATATGTGATCGCAACCCTTTGGCACACTGCCTCCATCTGTTCTGGTGTTGTAATCCCTTGTTGAGTCACATAGTGTCTGTTCAACTGGGTCACAAACTCGAGAGAGGCGCTCGAAAAGTGAAGTCTATTACTCCCAAGGAGATATTTTATTTCATCGACTTCTTCAGCCATATTCTAAATAATGTGTGCTACCCTAAGGGGCTGTAAAACTTGTCGTACCGAGCGCATGGTGGTGGTCGGGATCCTCTGAACATCAAATGGTTTTGTAGTGACCGCCTTGGGCTAGGAATTAGAGATTTCAACAAGTTTTTCGTTGACCTTTCTGGGTCACTTTTTTCTGTTTTCTGAGAATGGGAAGCGATTTTTTATTCGAATTCTGCTCGTTTCTTTAAAAAGAAAAATATGTCCTTGAAGTTGTATTTTCCCAAGGTGATGCTATGACTTGGATCGAATGTTTCATAAGTGTTAGGACTGACTTTAAGCCTAATTTTGTAAGGTCTGTACATTTTGGGTGCAAATTTCTCTGTCGTCCCTTTTGCAGAATTGCTAAGGGGTTTGTCTTAACAAGTACTTGATTTCCCACTTAAAATTTAGGGACATTTGCTGATGAGTTTGTCACCTCTCGTCAAACATCTTGGGCACTTTCATATTTATCCATGATAGCCAGCATGATGGATGACATGTTTTGAAAAAAGGCCATCATGGTTGTGCTGGTGTACAAGGGGTCAAAGCAGTGCTGATTAAAATTGAGCAAACAGTCTTGAGAAGACCATAATGCTCTAAAAATATGTGATGAGAAAAAGAGAATGCCCGAGATTCTTACTATATGCCGAATTTAGAGCCCATCTGACTGAGGGCAGACCCTCATCCCATTTCAGGCAAGATTCGTGGAGAAGTATGGCCAGCTAGGATTTCATATCCCGGTGCTTGCGCTCCATGGGATTTGCCTGCGGGTCATAGTTTGCCATATTCAACAAATTAAAGCCAAAGATCTGGAATGCCTGCTGCATAATGGCCGACCAAAATTGTGAGCCATTGTCGCACCTGACATTTTTGGGCGTCCCAAATCGAAGCTAGACCTGATTTGCAAGAATCTTTGCGATCGACTCTGCTTTGGCATCCTTTAAGGGAAATAACTCCATGTATCCCAACGTTACATCCTCTACAGAGAGGACACACATAATGTTGTACCATGATGGGGTGTGGCCCAACCAGATCGATACTGATTGTATCAAATCTTGGTTTCTATGGCGAACTTGTTGTGCATGCCTGATGTTTTGTGGCCAGAGCCTTGAATTTGGCACATTCTGCGCAGAGTGCAACATATTTGGAGACAGTCCTGTGCATTCCACTCTAATAATAAAGTTCTAGTAAACGAGCATGCATGCTAGCCACTCCTTGATGACCGGCCTGAGAAGAGTTGTGATTTAATCACAATAGGACAGATTGCATTGCCTTTGGGATAATCAGTCTAGGTTCATCTGATTCAAGATGAACGAACAGCCTATACGAAATTTCATCTAAGATCATGTATCCTCTTGAGATGTATGTGAGGTATTCAGGGAAATTTTCCTCCTCATCTTTAAGAATTTTGATTATTTTTGTACATGCAGTGTCCTTCCTTTGTGCTATCCTAAATTCTTCTGAGGTAAATGGCGAGATGGAATGGACGAACTTGTGGATTAAAACCCCTGGTTCAGCTGGTTCACCAAATGGACGGGATTGCAGATCTGCTACAGAGTTGAGATTTTCAAGTATGTACTCAACATCAAATACATGCTGCTAGACATTCAAAGCCCATCTTGCCAATTCTACCCTGTGTATTATGTAGAGAATTTAACCATCTAAGTGGACGATGTTTTGTGTGCACAATGAAAAGCATGCCTTCAATGTACCCACGAAATTTTTTAATGGCCCAGATCACGGCCAGAGCCTTTCTTTCAGTAACAGAATAATTTCCCTGTGCGAAATTGAACAATTTCAGGGCATATTCAATAATATGATAAGATGAGTTGTTGCCTTGCACAAGAGCGGCAATCATTGCCAGATTACTGGCATCCGTAAAAAATCTGGTTAAGCTAATATTAGCATATCACATAGTTTGGCTTTTAACGTATCAAATGCCTTGCAACAAGCTACATTAAAATCAAATTTGGTGTCTGTCCTCAGTAAATTGAAAAGGGGTTCAGCAATGTCTGAAAGTTTAGGGATAAACTTTGAAAACCAACGGCACGCTGACACAAATGACTTGACTCCATGCACATTTCATAGATGGCTCAAGTTGAGAATAGCCTGGATCCTTTCATCATTAGGGCGAATTTTTTTTCTGAAATATTGTGCTCCAGGAACTGAACTTTGTCCTTGAACAGATGGCATTTGGACCGTTTGAATGCAAAATTATATTTGATGACAAATTTAAGAATCTCCTCCAGATCTCTAAGATGTTTTTGAGATAATTCTGACACAGTTATCAGGTCGTCCTGATAGATGCGGTTTTGGTCGTCTTCTAAGTTTGCCATAAGTTGGTCGACAACACATTGACAATGTGATGCAGAATTCCTTGCCCCCCTAGGCATCCTCATTTAGCAGAGATTGCAAATAGGTGTGGACATTGAAAAGTATTGCTAGCAGCCCTTTTCGATAGGGATCTGCCAGTAACAGTTTGTAAGACGGAAAGTCGACATATAGTGTTTTCCTTTGATCTCTACTAATATGTCGTCGTTTATGTGTAATGGGAATGGATCAGGCACTGTCACTCTATTAAGGGCCCGAAAATCCATCACCATTCGAAGACCTATGGAGTTGTCATTTTTCTTTACTAGGAAAGATAGAGCTGCCCACTCCAAAATTGACCTCTTTAGATAGAACTTCTCCAGCATCAGTTGTAATTTCTCAATCAACTGAGTTCAGCATTTATGTGATAAATCATAAGGTTTGGTGTGCACTGGTTTAGCATTGGGTGTCAACTGGACCCGTTGAGGTTCTACCTTGGCTGGACCAATTGGTTCCGTGAATGCTTAGGAATTACGATGCAACATAAGATTGACTTCATGCCATTGGTCATCTGTGAGGTGCGCACCCTCATTCTCTCAAAGCAATCTCTGGAATACAGTACGTATTAATGGAGCTGACTTGCTTATGTGCAACTTCTTTTGAAAAGTTGGCCTCCTCATCAGATTGGAAGTCTTCAGCAAGATTTGAAGACTCCTCCTGAAAGAATGACCAGGTACGAGTGCCATGATGGACAAACGTTGACTGACTGGAGAAAGTCAGTGCCTAATATAAGGTGTGACGTATGAAATTCATGTATAAAAACAAAAGTCATTGTAAAGTAGTGCCCCCAAACTTTTATCTCTAGTATAGCATGAAAGGTTTTCATCGTGATGGGCTTCTCATTAGCCAGCAGAACCACGGTGAATTTTTGGGCTAGTGGGATGACAAGATCTCAAATTTTCTTGTATAGTGCATCGATCACCACCAACCGAAACATTCACGCCTCCATCCAAGAGCACCTTTACAGGTATAGTTTCTAGATGGCAGGACTCATAGATGAGTTTTTCATCCGGTTCTACTTCTCCATCTTGGTCAAGAGCCGAATTTACCATGATGCGTGCAATCATGTTGACCTTCTTGACCGGCCTTGGTGGATGATTTGTTTTGTCCATGCAGTTCGTGAATGTGAATCCCGGATAACCGCACACGTAACATTGCAGTGTACTATCTGGGACAATCTCCTTGCTGGACTCAGTGGCTATTTTGCCTCGCTTGTTGATTTGGACGAATACTCGAATGTGTGAACGTTTTGGTGGCCATTTAAGTTTTCTCCGAATTGTTATTTGTGCTATGAATTAGCCGTTTCAAACCCTTCTTAGGATGGTTTTTATAGTCTGCTGAATTGTTGTTTTCAGCACGTTGTTCTGTTCTACTGGGAGATATGTTCTTTTGCTCATTTCTGTTCTTTGATTTGGAAGATTTTGTAGGATGGGGGATTGAGCGTTGCCATTTGCCTAAACCATGGCCAGTGTCCGACACGGGCCATTTCTTTCCTGAGATTAAACGACTTTCCATGGCTGTTGCGTGAAAATTGAGCGCCCCTTGGCCGATCGTTCAGCCTTAGCAATAGGTCGTTATGGATTTTATTGATAGGGCTGTGGAGGGTACTGAAAAGGAGGCTGATATCTCGGCTGAAAATTTTCTCCATATTCCCTTTGATAACACATTCCATTGGAATGCGGTGGAATGGGAAATTCTGTGGTTATCGGAGCCCGATAAGTGTTGGTTTGGCCAGGAGCACGATTAAACTGAGGAGACTGTGCTGGTGAGTCCAGTGTCCCCATCAGTGATATTGTGGTGGCAGAAGAACGGCTGCTCGGTGGGGCTTGATGCAAAGGTTGAGACCGAAGTTCATTCAGAGTTGCACTCTGAGCTTCTTATGCCATCTGGAGATCGCATCTTCGATGAACTTCCTTGGCCTGTGGCTCAAGATAGTGAGCAATTTTAGCATCATAGTTTGTCTGCATTTTTTTTATATGCACGGCCATCTTCTTATTGTTTTTCTTTTAAATCGAGGCAACCTTGTGTTCTCTCTCCTCCTCTAGATGGAGTCCGGAGGAAGATGTAGAGAAAGGAAATTCAGCCTCTTCAGATGAATCCGGCATGTTTAAACTAGGTTAAGAGCATGAAGAATTATTTCTCGAGGAAAGGTTAATGTGTAGGTTGTGCAGCTTCTAAATGAGCGGCACTATCTGCTAAAATTTTAAGGCGATTTTTCACAAGGCTTAAATTTCTCTCAAAATGTTCGAAGAAAACCCAAGATTCACGCGTGGGATATGGTTTCAAGTTTTCCACTTGACTCGTGACATCAGAAATGTTGATAGAGTCTTACTTGTCTGAGTTGGTGGTGTTTGAAATATTCCTTGGTTGGATAGAATTTCTGTTTCAGATATTCCCTTAAATGTTTTCAGAAATTGCCTACACTTTTAAGAAATATGCCCCACGTTGGGCGCCAGTTGCGAGGCTGTATTTTCTAAGACACTCTGTACGGTGTCAGAATATAACTGGAGACGCTCCTTGGATGCTGCGTTCGATACGTGTTCCACGGACACAGCTCCTTGTCGCATACAAAATTTCTAATCGACGCCTATGGGTTTCCAATGGGAAACAAGGAAGGCTTTGAAGCGTTGCGAGAAGCCCCAAATCAAGTTCTAAGGGGAAGCTTCTTGAATGACAACACTGTTGAGTGCGCTGGCGTTAGCGCTTTTAAAATCACATGAGATGCGATTTTCGAAGACCCGTAACTTTGAATCGCAGAATTCTGATGCGGTATAGAAATACCGACTGCCAAGAATATTCACACAAATCCAAGATTTATTTAGAACGACGAAGGTTTTTTAAAATAATACGAACGTGACGTGAAATTTACAAAAAGCGAAATTACGAAAAATCTGGATAAAAAATCTAACTCAAATAACCAATGAACCTTTGGCTAAAGAGATCTTTCGAATTGTTTTTGGTAGAACATAGGTTTATGATGTTTTTCATTGAGGTTTTTCGTTAATGAATTTGTACTAGCTAACTTTACTCCCATTTTTATTTTCAGGTAAGTTAAAAGGAGGTCCCGCCTCCAAGTTTCCTTCTGTTTTTCAGTGACCGTGAAAGCAGGAGGGTTGGGACCAGGAAGGTGACCTACTGCCAGCCCTCAAGGTAGGATTAAGTTCCTTTTGTTTTAGCCTCCTAATGGAGGTTTAAATGTTCTGTTTTTAACGTTTTGTTCACATCATTTTAAAAACCAAAAATTGCTGTAGGAATTAAAAATGATTATGATTTCTATTTCTACCCTAGCGGTTGGTGAAATATTTGAAATGCAGGGTTAAAAAGGTTAAAAAATACTGTAAAAGACTTTAGTTTCTACATTTTTTTATTTAGTTTGAGACTCGTGACAACAGTTAAAGTGGATCCTTTGAGCAACGATAAAACGATGCGTAAACTCTTGTTGGATTTATTTAAAAGTGACACTACCATCTTCTTGCTTTATGCAAAGCCCGTAGAGGCTAATCGGATCTTCAAAATTGCTGCAAAATTGGGATTAACTGGCAGTAATTATGTGTGGATCTTGGCTTCTTTGACTACTAGTAATTGCATAAGCAATAATTACGACAGCGAATGCTCATTCCCAGTGGGAACGATAGGTATCATAATCTATTAGTCCTCAATTATTTAACAGTTTTCGTATACTTTCAAAACTTTTAAACTACATTCTATGAATAAATGGTGAAATTGTGTATTTTTAACATATATACGCACCAATACTCGTATAACACATACTCAAACTTGGTTTTTGAAACTGAAATCTCCCAATTGTTTGAAAAAAATAGCTCTTGCAATGACATTCTATTGCATAAAACACTATCTCGCCGGTTTTTCATAACACCTAAAAAGAGAGTATTTGTAATTAGTCAAAAACACCTTTTTTAGCTGCTCAGATCACCTTTATTTCATTTACTGTGGTACAACTAAATTAGGGATTTGGCTATGATTTAAAGTAGCCATCACGTCCTCAGCAATGTCAAAGGATGAATTTAACTAAAGTTTTACTTAACCATTTTGGACCTGTAAGTAAAATAGTTGAAAAATTTTTTTCTAGATATTTATAGTTTATTTGTGAAAAGAAACCTACTTGATAAATTTAAGTCCTATCAAACATATATTAAAAAGTTACAGCATGGAATTTTAAAGAGGCCACCATGCGCCAATGGTAACAAACAAGAATTGTACAAAAAACGTAAATTAATGTTTTTTTAAGAAAATGAATAGGAAAAGCTTGCAAATTATACATGTTATCGGCAGTATTTTTTAATTAATTTTCTGGTTTACAATTTTTCTACCCTGTTTAGTCATTTATGCATGCAAGCAAAGCATGCAATAATGACTCAAATAGGCTTTAAAAACACCCAAACTAGTTAATAACTACTTGAAGCAGTAAATTTCGTAAATTAGCTTGTAAATAACAACAAATTTACCATACCGTATGTAAGTAGTATTTTTAAAAACATGGCCTGATTTACAATTTTTCTTTTTTTTTTCGATTTAGTTAATGACTGCTTAAAAAGTTAAACAGTATAGTTATTACATGCTGCATAGAATTTTTTTTTATTATCGGGTCATTTTTTACATGCAAAACATGCATTATAGCCATGTGGCTTTAATGACCCATGGAACACTCGACGTCGGCCTGACGTCGGTTTTTGGTCGGCATTGGTGATAAAGCATCGTAAGGTGGCAAACCACTGGCGGCCCAACGTCGGAAAAGTGTCGGAATAACGTCGGTCGGAATCCGACGTTTTTCCGATGTCGGGCCGCCGGTGGCTTGCCGACCGAAAAACGATGTAGGTATTCAATACATAGACAATCTAATTAAAAAATGTTTAATACCATTTTATTTGAACTTACACTGGTTTCGATCCTGCAACCTACTATCCTTTCAGAATCCAACGTGTTTAAGAAGCAAGTCCAGATAGCTCAGTGGATAGCGTGATGTCTCAATGGATGGTAGGTTGCATGATCGAAAACCAGGGTAAGTTCAGAGAAAATTTTATAAACAAATTATTTCAATTAAATTGTCTATGCATTAAATATCTAGGCACAGTATGTTTTCTGGATATATGATGAGTTTTAAATTAATAATAGAAGTAAAATGTTTGTTTTTCAAATTATGTTTTTAGGCCTAAAGTAGGCCTATCAAAAACGTCGATCCGTGGCGGCGGGCTGACGTCAGGCCGCGCAACATTCCGATGTCGGGAGGACGATGATTTCCAACGTCCCCCCGACGTCGTATGAGTGGCAAGTTAATGGGGGGCTAAACATTAATTCTTGTCTATATTTTCGGCCAAGAATATGCTGTATATGTCAAACTAAACTTAAGTTATTTAAATCTAAAAAAATTATAAAAATCGGTCAGAGATTGGTAATATAAAATCAAACAAGTCAGCACTTGCCATTTTGAAAATCGAATGTTTATTTTTAAGTTCCAAGCTCTCATACAAAACTACCACTTAGTGGCGAGAGCTGCAAGGCTAATACACACAATACTTTTTTTTAATGGCTGAAGGGATTTTCATGAAACTTTGGAAAATGAAACAATATGATATTAATATGTTCTCTTAATTTTTTAAGATTTTTTTATAGAAAATTAAAAGTTTTACAAAATGTCACTTCGAAATTTCAACATCCCATAACAATGGCATAATTTGTGCTAACTAATTATTTTATGGCATTTTTTTAATCTACAGGATGTAATTTATAAGATTGGTGCAAAAAAATTCACTTAAAAGTATTAGAAATTCATTAAAGACAACTTTGTTTTTAAGCCTATTTTTGCAAATTTCTTGAAAATGTAGCTCTTTGTTTTCAAAATGCTATAATTTCATAAAAAATGCCAGTAGGATGCATTATAAGCATGCATGTTAAAGAGGGGATATTCCGCTATATATATATACACCAAAGCATTGCAGTGAAATTAAACATCATTTTCTGAGGCGCTATAATTTTTTTTAAATGAATATCCTTTTAAAAGGACAATGTGTCTGAAAGGGTTAAACTGCAGGTTTCTGAGCTTCTATTAAAGTAAAGACCAAGTCTCTAGAGTATAAAAATATCCTCTTTGAAGGAAGCTAAAAATTCGTGTTATAAGGGGTATTCAAAAAGGTGCTGCCACAGCAGCAGTTTGCTGCTGTGACCTACCAGCAGATTTGGCGCCGCCTATGTTTCGCATGTGAAAAGGTTCGAGTTGCATAGTGATCGAGTTGCAACTGGAAAATTTTTTGACCTGCATGTCGATAATTTTCTGTAAAAGTTTTTTTCAACCAGCAGATTATTTAATATATGATTTGACGAATAAAGCATTTTGTAATGCCTTACAATTTGTAATTTAAGTATTAGAAATAGGATTTTAACAAATGCTAATGTAGAAAATAGCCCTAGTTACTTGGAAAACGAAGATACCAGCTTCTTCTAGCTTCTTGCTTGAAAGTGCATGCGTGGAACTGCAGCCCTAAAATTTATCTGCCAGGAGGCTTTGGCTTGCACTTTTCACTGGAGGCAGAATTTCCGATCAGCCAATAGGAATACTGGATTTTGTGACCGAGGTGCACATGCAGTTCAACAAACCAGTGCAAACCATATAGCTGCTGCCACAACTGCTGCTGAGGCAGCACCTTGTTGAATACCCTATTGTCTCTTTCTTATAACAACTAATGATGTTAATGGATTTTAGCAATCAATTTCGAAAGTGAAGTTGGTTATTTGGAGTTTAAAGATAATTTCTACGCTTCTGTGGGTGTGTTTTATTACAGCGTAGAATCGTTATTCAAGAATTCCAAAAATAATGCTACGAGCTTACTTCCGAAGACATCGTGTTATGCGGATAAAGAAACTTGTCTTGGCAAAGGAGAGCATCTCATGAGGTACTTTATATCATCATCTGTAAGCATATTCAGGGGTATTATTCATCATCAAGTGGTCGGAACAATTATCAAATTCAGGATTCAACACACAACCAATTTACTTTATACACTCGAGGGCAAAAAATCGACTCACTTGCAGGAATCGACTAAAATTGGTTTTTCTCAAAAACCAAATGTCCAATTTGAAATCGGAAAAATGTGTTTCGTAGACATGTTATTCCACTTTATAATTCGCCTAGTGTAAAAAGGATTTCTGCGGAATAACTCTGGAGAATAGCCTGCAACTCCAATGGCTTATAAAACTGAGATAATTTGATTGC
>JAQGBX010006488.1:0-12420 GCA_034698745.1 Megaphyllum sjaelandicum
AGCCGACCCAGGAATCGAACCTGAGTCTACCGAATGCAAGACGAGGATGCCAACCTCTAAGCCACCTTGCTCGGTGAGCCACCTTGCTCGGTGGCAAGATTTCGGTGGCAATTTTAGAAGTCAACCATTATAACAGAAAATTTATTTACAGTGCACCTCAATGATCTGTTTGTTTACTTTAAAATTATGGCAACTTTTCATTTTTTTAAACAAGCTTAAACAAGCGGGAAGTCATCAAATTTAATGAACCGAGTAAGTCATGTAGTCGAAACAATAAAAAGATTGTACGTTTCAGTTTATCAGTGAATACTTTCGAAATCTTATCCTCACATGGATAAGTAATGTATACTGAACAATTGCATTAACATAGCTGACCGTTTGATAATTAAGATCTACAAAGTGCTTTCTAGAATTATAATCGAAAATAAGACATTGGATTAATTCACGAGACGCAAAATAATTATTAATTCTACCAGCGTATAAACCCATTTAGCAGGTTCGATAATTTAAAATAAATAAAATAAAGAATTTGCATGCGTGCGGAATACATTTCGCATACTTGCATAAAAGTTTGTTATAATACTTCTATTACAACTAATCTACATATAATAGCGATAATTTAATGACAAGTTGTGGCCTCACCTATAAGGTGTTCCTACATCCAGACTTAAGAATGGGACGTCCAGTGTATAGCACATGTATATTGTGAGCTGAGTTTGATAAAAGATTAGATTAAATCATAAATCCAATAACCTGTTTATAAATTGGATTGACGTTCTGTTCTAATTTGTATATAAACGATCACATTAAGGATACGATTACTTGAGAATTGGCATGACTTAAATTGCACAACTATCAGTCACCATATACGATGTAACTGGCTCTGACTTCGTTATTACTCTTGGAAAAGCATTCATAAATACGATATCTGTTAATTGTTCACCTAACGGTACAGTATTTTATTTCGACTGTTTGTACTGTCTGCTCAGAGCCTAGTAATTACGTTTCGATTAAAAATTGTTTTCGAAATGTGATGTTCAATAAACTCGACTGTGTTTTAAATGCCCTTGCCTTATTAACTTTCCATATAAAAAGGTTTAAGGAAAGATGCATACCAGGATGCACGTACAGTAATTCTCTCATTAAGAAATGTCATTTAATAATAACTGGCGTTGAGCGATTCTCGAACACAGATTGCAAGCATATAAACGCCATTTTGTTTTTGACTACTGCAGCGCCATTTACAGCATGTGCTACTTTTTGGAATAGAAACTATACGCTTTCACGGGCTATACTTGTACAAGTACACGCCACCACACGATGAGCCATTTCCATGGCCTTAAACGTCATTTAATTCATAAATAGAAGTTATAGGTGTAATTTTCCCATAAATATGTACAACTTAATAGGTCCCGCTTTGCATATTCAAATTCTAAACAAATTATACGTCGATTTACCTATGTTTTTATCATGAATAGGGTCAGGTTAATTACATGTTGAATGTGTTTTTTTTTTCATGTGCTGTCATCCTTAAGAGACAGGCCAAAAACAAGCATGCTGCTAAATTTGCCACCATTATTGCCTATCTGACCGTGAATGCATGTGGGTTAATAAATTAAGTTAGCTCGTGCGCTGCGTTCGCATATCTTCTGGTTATCTTTGAGTACATAACTCAGTGCGTTGATGGCTCAAGTTTGACTCTTGCTCTTCAAATTCTCTCTGACCAATCGCAATTGGCAAAGATGAGTCAACTCTCGAGTCCGACTAATAATAAATTCAAAATGCTTTCGAGTGCGTGGAAACGATAAAGGATTAACCCCAAAAGAAGTACACGAAGGACAACTTTTTTAAACTGATTTAAAACTTCAAAAAGAATTAACGACGACGAGTTCGCATAGTGTAGGGGAAAGCATGGCGTGTTTGCGTGGGGGGCAGACAACCCGAAAATATTTTATGGAAATATATGAAAATTGGGGAAACACACCTGCACATTTGGGTACGAAAACGTGGCGATTGCGTTGCTCGTAATAAGCTGGGAGCAGTTTAATGTTCGAATGGAATGTATAAATGCAAATTCTTTTGGAATGTTGCTTTCAAAATTAATTAAGCGGAACAATATATTGATGTTTTTACGTTAAATATGATTTTCAATTTAATTTTTCTCGACACAAATTGCGCCGTAAACTTGAAATTTCCTCGTACTGTATAATGTAGCATACCTGCACACCTGTTTGTATTTTATGTTTTGACACTCATCATTTCCATAAAAATGCAGTCGACTGCCAATTCAACAATTTAGAAAACTGCACAAATTGCGTAGAACGAGTTAGTTTTGGTTGAAGAACGTATACATTTTTGTATTATCGTTTGCATACTCTACATGTACATGTAGGTTACGAATCGCAGGGTTGCGCAAAAGGTTGGTCTTACTGTATGGACACGTCTGAATGTAAGTGTAAATTGATGTGCAACGTGTTCTACATGTATATACTGTACGTGTTTAATAATCCAAGAAGTCACTCGATGGACTAAATGTACTTATCGTTGGTGTATTCCTTAGATGACTACAAACAAGATCCAATCAATTCATATGACAGCATAACTGCAACAAATTGTTATTGAGAAATTTAATTTGTTCAATGATTATATATTACGTAAATGTTTGGAGTTGACAATTTAATTGGGGTATATTTGGACCAATTAAGAATGTACATGTAGTTGTGATACTGGTTGATGTGATGTTATTTCCTGTAAAGAACATGCGACGTGTTTCTACGTGTCAATAAGTGTACCTGTTCACGTGGACAAGTTTTCACAAGAAATAATTGTGAACTACTGTATAGTTCAATTCTATACAGTAATTGATCAATTCAAAACTGCATGTATATTGTTAATGCCCCGCATCTTTTCAAAACTATTGACGTGTTCTCATCCAGAGATGGGAAACACTTCGATTTGGAATTTATCCGATAATAAATAATGAAAGAATAAATTTACAGCATATATCTTTAACAGGGAATGTGATACATCTTGAACTGCATTGACGAGAATACAATAATGATACATTTCGAAAAGGCATTTTAAAATATATTCTGAAATGCGTTGCATATGTGTTTAAATCTATACATACAGTATTTTAAAATTGAAATTTGAATTGAAATGCATGTCTTTTCAAAGTGCTGTCCATATTTTGGTAAAATTTCACGTTATTTCTTGAGGACGAAGTTCTACGAGGAATAAAATAAAAAAAATTCTGGAATGTTAGTAGGCCTACATGTACTGTATTTTGAGTATTCACAATAAGTTTGCCGTGAGGCAGTTCTACGCTCGCACAAAAATCTTATCATTACAAGAATGCGCGCTAACGAACTTGTCGAAATAATCGGGACCAATTTATCGGGAAGTTTAATGTCTTTATGATGTTTATTATCATAATTAGCCATTATGATGTTCATCGCGGTACTTAGTTGTACGATATAAAATATTTTGCTCCCGTACGCAGGTTTTGAACACGCGAGCATCTTCGGAAAACAGATTCGATCATCGAGACGAAATGGGGTTGACACATTTGCGGAACATTTCAAAGCCTTCTGGTGAATGATCGCATTTTCTGTTTTTTTTTTTTTAATAATTGCCGAAAATCGAACAGTCGCGATTTCTGGTTTGATTTCGTTTTTTCCTGGCATATATATGATCTCGTTTATGTTTGCAATGCATATAAGGTGATCCGCGCATTCCTTCTTCTTGATACCAGGAAATTATTTTTTTCTGGGAGGCACTGCAGGCCTTCCTCTAGCAGTTAATGTCTGATTGCGCGTTTAATTGCATGCACGAAACTGTCACGTGTCCATGCACGAAAGTTTTTCTTTTTCTCGGCAGCGTCGATCTCCTCGTGGGATTATCGTTCATGACGAGTTGCAATTTTAAATGCGGTTCTGTCAACTTCGAACAAAAGACAAAATTCGCCCGGTGTGTAGGAGGGCAAGGTAAAAAAGTGCGTGCAAGAACTACAATGGGGATAATGTGGTAAAGAATTTCTATTCTCGCATTGAATAACATTGCATAATGGCGAAACCATTTCGCCATTTGCCTTTTTTCGGTATAATAAGAGACTTCGAGTTGATCAGACTTAATAAAATATTGTGTCAAACATTGTGCGAACGATATGGCTGCGAGCCATGGCAAACTGTGTTTTTTCCCTCGTTTTACTCTCGAGGACTATGTAGAACAACGCGTAATTGCAGTCAGATATAATGCTCGCTATAGTTAGAAGGCAGATTTCGTCCCGTGGGCAAAACTTCTATGAGTTTAAAGAAAGACAAGTGCGTGAATGCCTATACCGTATAGTTAAAGTTCCAGAGGTGACCCCGGATACAAGGGGGTGCAAGAGGCTTCGGGCATGCTGCATGAATTATGTATGCCAATAATGCATAATGCTTATTCTCCGATGGTGACTCCTGTTGTGAAAGATGGACACCAGGGGGAGACATTCCCTTCAGCATGCACGGTATGCCAACCAAAGCCCCCGATAATGCATCATTCATGTTGCACCTTTTATTTATTGAAAAGTTGCAATTCCAAAATAAAAATCCCCCGTTGAGCTGATGCGGTCTATACGTGTACTACAAACAGAAGTTTTGCATTCATTCCATTAGTATAATCAGATATAGACGGAGTGCTGGGCTCATGTCATTCACCGTACTGCACGCGTTATCATAAATGAACAAAAAATAGAAGATATTTATGGAAAAATTGTTGTAATATAGGTAACTGAAAAAGGTATTTTCTACCTCCAGCGTGGACATATTCGGAATGTTTATATGGCGTTCAATTAAATGTCTCATAATCAGAAGTTTTTACAATATATTACAGTTGAACCCTGATAAGTAAAAATCGATCCGACATCAACAATTTTTCCACTATCCAGTTTTTTTCTCTTATCGGGTTTCTACTTATCCGGGTTCAAATGTATTTGAAAAGTACGCATATAGCCAGTGTATGAGAATGTGTGCAACCAACATGCAAAAATAAACTGTCGTAGTTAAATTGTAAAGTTTTTCTAAGTAAAGCACATTGAATTTGGACAGACTATATACAAAAAAAAGTTTAAGAATGGACATGTTCCACGATTTATCTCGGAGAATAAAAGTATTTACTAAAATAATAAAAATAGTCTAATAACAGCATTCATCCATGCTGTTTGTTTCTATCAAGATTTACGTGATATTCATTGAACAAATTTACGCAGTTAATAATACATCAGGTATGTTGTTTATCGTATGCTGGGAATGGCAAAAAAATATTTCTGCAGTTTTGAATTTTTCTGCACAAAATGGAAAAAAACCTAATATAATTTTTAGGAATATTTTCAAAGCAAACTAATTTCGATCATAAGACACGAAGTTATGTCCGGAAATCTTATGAAAAGTATTTTCCATTGTTTTTAAATTCTGTCAAGTTTTCCAGAACATGTTATTTTAATGTTTATTATTAATGGTAATTTGCTGGTTGATTTTACTGGAAAAGTAATTCAGAAAGATTCTGGGTTTACTTTTTCTCGCTGCTGTTTTTCAAAATTTAATTCAATTTGAAATTTCATTATTTTCGCCTTCAACAAAATTATCTCCTGTCTAAATCATTTGATCGTGAAGTCCAGTTTTTAATTTTTTCTATACAGATGCATTTCTTCTTACCTTGGTTTTATCTAATATTGAATCAATTCTCTGAACATTTCTTGTTCTAAAGCCATATATAATACATTTCCATTCGGTATCACCCACGCCAAATTGTAAATCGCTATTATCGGTTTGTTTTGTCGAAAACTTGCGACTAAAATTCCTTTCCAGAAATAAAATCTAATTGTTTGTTTTATGCTTAGTATTTCCTTTAATGTATGTTAAAAGTTGCTACACTGTATTTACGCTAAATGAAATGCCTAAAACTGCATGCATACATGTTTTCACCAATTTTCTGCATTAAACCTGATGCTTAACCAAGCTGTGCGTGGTAAAAGATAAATTATTTTCAAGGTTTATATTTCTGAAAATGTGACTATACAAACATGTCAAGAGTAAGAAGTCACTTTCGAGTTTGGAAATAACCGTGTTACCATAAGCTTTTTTGACATTTATGCCACACCATATTTTTTGAATTTGTTGTAAGCATCTTTCGACAATCCAAAAGCTTTGCTAGCACTTGATCAACTGCATTCTAAATTGAACTAATTGAGATGGAAGAAAGCGGGAGGCCATTTTTATAGAAAACTGAATGTCCATATCTGAGTTGAATTGCAAAACTGCTGTTAACCTAATTAGTTTCGTATTAAAACTGCACTTTATATCATTTTACTGCAGTGCACCACACTTGAAAATCCATGTAAACCACACAAATTGTGTGAAAACTGCAAGTTTTTTTATTAATAAAAGTAACAATTGCAGTTTATTGCATAATATAGTCCATGGGAAACTTTTCTCTACAGTACTTCCGTAAACAACGAATAGCGACTGTCGTATTTTATTCTTGTTGAGAAAAGAACTGAGGTAATTATAATACATCATATTATGCAACATGTTATGGTAATCGTAATACAAGATAATCGCTTTGCCGCTTATTGTTGGTGTTCCTTATTCCTTATCCCATATTCCATATGTTGCCGTCAAGAAAGTTATACAAAGAAGAACAGATTTGCCTGACTTGAGAAGACTTATTATTTAAAAATGCTCAATTTTTCTTATTATGATCCCAATATCTGCCCATGAGGCATCGTTTTTTTCGAAAGGTGGTCTACGGGTCCCTTTCAAGGGATCTTCACAAAGGTATTTTCATATCAAGACTGGCTGTTTTCTCACTTTCATCTCTCACTATTATACAATGTAGAGCTGGAGTTATTCAGAAGCAGTGTTACTGGCGATGACGTCATCTCTGTTTACTTCTTGTGTGTTATAGAAAAATGTCCAAGGTAGAAGAGTGTAAATATGCGAGTTTTCAGAGATTGTTTTTAATCACAGATTTTGTTATACCGATGAGAGGGTAACGATCCGAATCGGGATTCGCAGCACATTGATGCCGCGCAGGACCCACCATCGGACGTTAGGCATGGTTCCGCAAAGAGGTCAAAGGGCATTTCACCACGTGGCTATTTTCGCGTGGGAGGGGATCCCCACGCCTAAGACGTTGCATGGTTAAATCGGCTCAATTTTTGGGTGAGGCTTTCGAGATTTTCTAGCTGGAGGAAACGCTCTAAAACACCGGAGCATTTCCTCCAAGACGGGGGTCACGGAGGTGGGTTACGTCCCGAAAACAATAGCGTCTTAACAGAGATATTACGAACTGCCAATGAAGCTGACCCAGGCGTGAGTCTCGGACCCACGTGGTGAGCTAGCAGGTGCGCCTGGCGGAATTTTTAATTCCAGAGCCCGAATTTCGGCCTAGATTTTATTGCGAAAGGTGTGATATAAGCTGCATTCGTCGTCCACGCGCCTATCTACCTATCAATTAGTGGTAATTAGTTGTAAACTTTTGGTTCATCGACGTTGAGTCATCAGAGGTACGGGTAATTTTGTTCGTATTTTCTAATGGTACCGCAGCTCCATAATTAGCATGAATGCACGAGGCCAACCCACGACGTATATACCGTGTGTAGACGGACCTCCTAGAGATCTGGAAAACAGTACGCCAGTTTATTATATAATTATATCTGCCCAAATGCGTGGCATTAGCCATTGCAGCTGCAGCGTCCAGCCTGCCCATGCAGGTTTATTTTTTTTTCGACGACCGAGCCGCCCCCTACATCCCGCCGCCGGCCATGCGAGCGCCCTCTGACCTCTTCTCCCATTTCTAATATTCGGATGGTCGTAAATATCCTCAGATTTTTTCCAGAAATCTTAAATGCTCCTTATTAAATCGGACCCAAAAGGCAGTGACTAGATTTTCGGCCAGGCCGCAATTAATGATTCGTTCCACACGCGCTCGATGGCGCATTCCGCTTAACAAAGACGTTAATTTAATGACGCGGGGTGTGTTATTAACTCGCGATTTATTTCGAAGGAATGCTTTTTAGTTCGTATTCAGTATGTGCTATTTTTATTTATGGCCCGAAGTTCATTCGGCCGAAAAATCGGCATTTTTTAGGCTTTTGATATCGTGAACTCCGAAAATGTATTTCGTATATGGTATACCATCTTTGAACGACATTCTACGGCGAACGTAGTTTTAGGCAACAAAAAAAAAATGAAATATTTCAACTTAAATCTTTGTAATGGGTGAACGAATGTAAAAACTAGGAGTTAGGGGCATTTTGTCATTTTTAAATTTCCCACGTGTCAACTTAAAATGAAGTGTTAACTTGTCATTTTTCTAGTTGCTGATAAGTTTTGTTGAAAATGTTTAGCGTTATGTCAAAAACTAGCTATGAACAATTCCCATAGATAATGGATTATTGGAAGACCCTCTTATGATAATTTGTTTTATAAAGGAAGTACGATGTACGTCGATAGCATAAGTTACACGTAGAAGCAGAGTAAATTTTAACCTAAAGTAATTCGACAGGATAATTTTGATTCTATGAGAAGTCTGATTTTCTTAATTTAGGGAAAGAAGTAATTTTTCCCAAAAACTCATGTTTTGTGAAAGAGATTAAGAGAAAGGGATTGCTGTAGGTGTGTGAGGGTGGGGAGATTGACCATGGGGTCAAGGAGCTATACTCCGAATTTTGTCTTTTACAAAAAAAAGATTGGTAGCGCGTGAATCACCAAGAGGATAAGGTTTCAGGATTATTGAACGATGTATAATCAAGTCTAACAAATGCTCCCAAACTTTAATCCTAATCGAATGCTCTTGTTTTCAATGCGAACATTTGCGAGAATCCTTGGTACACAGGTACGAGAAAGTGCAGGGTGATTCAAGAAGGACTTTATAATTTTGAAAGCATATATAACAATTGATTTAGAATGCATGTGCATGCATAATCAGTTAAGATGGCATATACTGTACGTAGTAAAACAATGTTTTTCATGTAACAATTAATGTTTGGTTAACAACCATGCGTCAGCTCACCTTACTCTGTTAAACAACAACATCAGAAACATGTGGTGGGACCTCCTGATTTTTCATGTAGGACAAGAGAACTATAGTCTCAACCAAATTCTGATGCCAAAAGTAAATTGCAGGTCTACTGGCAGAATCCTTACCAAAGTGAATGCAAAACTTGGTTGAATTATTGTCGGGGATTCAGTTTCATGAAGCCAAAACGCAACAAGCATGCTCCACACCTGTGAAAGCGGTCATTACAATCCCATTTCGAAATTTGTAATTACTCGTAATGAATTTCGCCTTTTGAGTTTTTAATGAAATTTCTTGTAGATCACGAGCCATATTCGTGCTGTTCCAGAGTTCCACATATTAAAACGGACATGAATCAACATTCTAGTTTTCCCTGAAATAATCGTGCAGCCACTAACATTGGCACTTTTTAATCGGATTCACTTTTATAAAGAAGAATACATTGCCTCGCCCTTTACTCCGACATTTGCTATCACAATTAAAACCGCAGCAAAATTTTTAAAAAAAATTACCTGTACAATTTCAAGAATTGTGCGTAGCAATATTTCACTCTTGGTGTTAACCTCCATCCCTGCCATGGGATCAAATCGAGTTTTCCTGCGGTACCGGGATATGGGTCAGGGAAATGGCGAACAAACTTCTAAGGAACTCGTATACGTTTGAAAAAACCACGTGTATTTATCATTTTAGCAATTTTACTTTAAAAAAAATAAAAAAAGAATCAACGCAAAATTGCACGCGATCAGCTTTCGGAAATGTTCAGCACTATACAAAGGTCGCGTGTTGTCGACTTTAACAACATTTCGTTTTTTTTATAATATCAAAAAATAAGCTTATATCATAATAAATGAATGAGCCATGTCACAGGGCTGGGGATTTGCGTCTAGTGTTTGCAGGTAAGAAACTATAGATTGATGCGCGACACTCCTCGAATACACCATCCCCTGTCAGAGCCGGGAAATGATTGACGATATAAGATGATTTTATTGAAATCTGTGATTGAATCGCTAGAATATATTACGCGAAATGGGGCTGTATTTTGTCGCATTTTTTTTTTTCGAATTGCACGAGTGCGTGGATTGGGAAAGACGAGAAGCTAGTCCTGGCGGTGACTACTTAATACTCTCGCTCTGCACGCGTTATCAGCAGTAATTATATCAAAGCTCAGGTGACAATTGTTGGGAGGGAAAACTCCTTAATTGCGAATTTGATGAGTGCTGCAGCACGGCTTGTTTTTCCTCTGTCGGAGAACTAATTATCGACTCCGAGGGAAATATTTTGACACTGAATCCTGTCTTAATTGCTCGCTTTGGGTATCTCTAGCATGTTCTATACTCGCCTTCCAATGACTCTGGAAATCCTGGCTACACGATAAATGTTTATGCCACGTTAGTCGTCTGTAACTGGATTGGGAGAAAATTGAATTTTCTACCTTTTTATATTAATTGCGAACTAGATAGCGGTACTCTATCAACGCCATGCTTTGGACAGGCAAAAAAGGTGATAAACTAGGCAGTTTCTCACTCCAAACTCGTTTAGTCAGCGCAGCGTTGTAACTCTTGGGATAATGGAGAAGCAACCACATGTAGGCGCTACATGTAAAGTTGGTTCATATACAGTATTTTGAGTATTGAACTATCAAATACTAAACACATTTCTATAAAGACGTGAAGTAAAGCGTGACGTCATATTCCGATTCGAATTTGCGTTAAATCCAATTTTATTGCATTTGAAATTTCCGCATAAATTCTAAAAAATCAATTTAAAAAACAAAAAAAACGGCCAGTATATCAATGAATTGCGTTCTCAATGAAGATTTCAAACATAAATCATATTGCGTGTTGGGAATTGAATTGATTTTAATTTATAATGTCCATGAACGAAATCGAGCAAAACCCCAAGCTAAAAATTTCGAATCGCCATCAACATTTTTCATGTTGTCAAACCATAGAAATGTTGTCTTTTAGTAATGCTCTGAAATGCAAAGTACAATTGAAATTGAAGTTAGAAAATTCTGTCCATCCATGCATGCCTCTTGAAAGTTATGCTGCAGTAAGAGCAGTTCCAGTGCTACCACGTTTCTTAATTTCTTGGGCATTTCATATGCAACACGAAAGGTCTTACGTGAAATGTGTTCATCCAATAGGGCAGTGCGATCACTCATTATTCAGTTATAACCTACTACTTAAAATTCACATTTTTCCACCAATGGCATTCGATTTGCCTCGCATTCATCTTGATGAGCATGCAGCCACCCCGAAATGGCGGTGGCCTTTTGCCTCTCTCCAATTTCCAGTGCCTATGCCGTCACGTGTCCTTGTCGATGCAGGGCACGTACAGGAATATGCCCGAAGATAGAGAGATTTAAATGTCCGAAATAATAATGATAATAACCCTAAGAAAAAGAAGGAGCTAGGAGGCCATGGCAGCGTATTCCATTCTCCTTATCAGTGCAAAGGATCTTTTCTTACACATTTTCGTAGGCTAACTTCAGCTTCCAATATCATTGAAAATGGTATGCTATTAAATCAAGCGGCCTGGTATTCGCATGCATAAATCCTTCCGAATTCTACTTCGAGGCAATAGCTCGTATTATAGCTTCTTGTTTTGGCTTTCGAAGGTTTTAGTCGCAATGCTCGTAGCAAAAATATATGGGTCTATAACCCTATCATTAAGAGAGTGGGCATATTTATTACATTACACATTCAGCGATTTCGACACCCACTAATATATGCACTCGATGTACACGGGCTACCAATGATGATAAAATGTAGCGATTACGGAGATTTACATTTTGGCTCATAAATAATAGCCTATATCAGATATATCCTACGTGTATGACAGCAAATTAAGCGCACTAGCATTTGGTGTTTGGCTTTTTTATTTTTTGTTATTGCAAATATTGACGTATGCCAAATGAATTAGATAATCTAATAACCTATACCGACATGGTGCGAGATGCATTTGAATAAAAAAATGAGAAAAATGTGAAAATTCAAAGATTATATTTTGCTGCATCCTAGTGGATTGTGGATTTGGGCAGAAGTAAATAAATATCAAATATAGTAACATAATTTTTAACGCAATTTCTCTGCTCTATTACTGCTGATACTTATGATTTTTACATGGGCAATTATTGTTGTGAGGAAGATGGGCGCTATTTGATGCTCCGGTACGTAGCAGATATCAATCGTGTTGTCGGTTTTGTAATGATCGGTGCATTTTCATTCATCCGCATAGCCCACCTCATTTACCCAGGCTATAGGGATAGGCAACAATAGCGAAATATACAGGGTGATTCATAAGTCCATCACCACTCAATTTTTTTTCTTAACCGTTAGAGATGTGAAAATTCTGTTT
>JAQGBX010006489.1:0-12416 GCA_034698745.1 Megaphyllum sjaelandicum
CAGGATGCAGGAGGGAGATAGTCTCACTAGAAATACAAGTTCTATGTGGAAATAGCACTATGACGCTTCTATCAGGGAAAAAGGGAATTGCCTAAATATAACTACTGTATAGTCATGAACTCACAGCAAGCAAAGTGTTGCTAAATTTTGCATTAAATTTGGTACAATAGGATTCCTGCCTTTGGTTTTCAAATCTTTCCAAACTTGTCTTCCAAGCAAATGATGGGATGCAGTTTATCTGAACATTGGTTAATTATGACCCATAACCATATTTTTTTTGTAATGAATCAGCAAATCATTGAATTAATCTCTGAAATGAATGTTTAAAAAGTGCAATACAATATTTATTGCAGATCAGTTTTTACACTGGTGTAATCTCCACTGAATTATCAAAAAGAAAACAAGAGTACGTACAATATGAACATACATGTACATGTATGCAGAGTTGAGCAAAAATTATTTGCGATATTAGTTGCGAATAATTTTTGCCCAACTCTGCATGTATGGCCCAAAATATAAAAACTAAAGTACAGTGCACCCGTGATACATTTATTCCTTAAACAAGAAGTTGATCAACAGAGTGAAAAAGCAACAACCACTGTACAATTGTAAAACGAACCTTTAATTACAACTGGTTGTATTTAGCTGATGCTTTATACATGTACTGTACATAATTTGGATTAAAACGTATAGAATATAGTTCTTTTTTCCTTTGGCAGCATTATCATAAGTTTTTTTAATTTAAAAAAATGTATGCAAATATCTAAATCTACACGTATACCTGACAGATTCAGCATAAGCAGTCTCAGCTAAAATGGAGGCACAATCAAATGGGTAAGAGATAATCAGATTATCGCAGTAACCTGTACAGGTATGCCAAATATTAAAAATAACACACAGGACTAGACAGCAGGTTTGGGTGAACCTCAAGGGTAAATAATAAATTTTCAAGCATTCTTGAAGAAATTGATTCAATATTCTATTCCTTAATTGTTGAATGCATCCAATAACATTTGATTCAGTTCCATAAAAAGTGGAAAAAATCATAAAATTTAGATGAAACAATGTAACTTCAAATAAAATTAATCACTTTAATTTTGAATCGGTAATACAATTTGGGACGATTTCCATAATCGTCTTACGTGATACTCATTCACGCTCCAAATTGTGCACATTTCATTAATTTTATATTCACTCTGAAATTGCAATTTTACGTAATTTACAGAACCTGTTAAATGTATTAAAATCTTATTTTAAAAGCCAGTAAGGCGTCTGTGCGTATTATTCCAGACTTAGCATAACTTTGAAGCCGTTGACTGCATTTACCTGATATTATACCTCTACTAACATTTATTGACCAGGTCAGCTGTGTTCTAGTAGTTTGTTTCACTAATCACTTCAATAGTCATGATCTACCTGTAGCATTTGATGCATTAGGATTTACAAGAAGTTGCGGTCAGAAATCGTTACTTTGTCATTCATACAAAAAGAAGTTGAAACTTAACCGAAGTTTGTTGAAACAGAACGTTCTCCTGCATGATGGGGCAGGCAAGATAACAACGGCTCTAAAAGAGAAACAAACCACTGGTTAAAATGTTGGAAACATAAAACTGGTTGGTTAGTGAAACGAAATTCTTCTTGTGCCACATCACACGTTTCTTGTTCTCGGAATGCAGTAACGATTCGCATTCCCATAATCCACTTCCTGAATCTGGCAATCATTTTCATTCCTGATTCACGCAAAAACAAATTTGTTTTTCTGAGTCTCGCAAAAATTCGTCATTCTCCAAATGTTGCGACTATTTACATTCTCTGCCAGGTTACTTTGAAGACAGCCAAAGTCTTCAAGATTACACAATTCTTCCTGCCAACAATTACATCTAGTGGCATACCACAACTTAAACTTACCTCCAAGCTCTGAAAAGCCTTTTCAATCTCACGAAATTTGCTCATCTCCCTCGAACTGATGCATTCTGTGAAAGAAGAACACATTTAGATAATTGTGTTAGATAATTCTAATGAGTGTTTATGTAGTTTTTAAAATTGTAGACGTTTATGACAGATTTCCACTGTACAGAATTCTGCTTGCTGCAGGCATGCTCGCTTCAATTTTGATCTGAAGCCAAATGGACTTAATATCGAAAGATGCATGCTTGCAGAGAGAAGAACTTTGCCCAGGGAGACTCCGGCATTACTCTTATAACCCCTCAAATGAAATTCTTACGGTAGTTATTCTTTACCTCCAGTGGTCTCCAGATGAGAACGCAGCAGATGAAACAAAAGGAAGAGCAGTTCCTCGTAAGACTCTTCATTCTGCAGTGCGAGATCTCTTTGGTGCCCCACATCACCGTTGTCGAATGATAAAGGCCCCATTTGGAAAAAGTAGCGCATGATTTTTTCAATGCTGAGACTGCGGGCTAAGTAGGTACTTGCACAGTCCTCAGAGATGTGTGACCTGTTGCCTCTCTCCTCCAGAAGAGTGGACAAGAAGAAAGACTGAAGGCTGGCTGGTTGTACGAGGTCGATGAGATCTTTACGGCATACCCAGAGTGGAAGCTGGGCATAAATGGAGCAAAAGTTTCTCGCCATACTCTTGGAGCATAATTTTCGTTTCTATGAAGAAGTCAGAAAAAATATGCCAGTTAGCAAACGGCCCCAACTTCTGAAATGTTTATATTGCATATTGTATATTGCATATTGCTGTAATGTATGTTCGAACAGACAAAAATGCTCTGGAAAATGAACGATGATTAAATCTCTACTTCATCGTCTCTATATAACAAACAATTTTCAGGCAAGAGTAATTAATTTTATTTAAAAATTGTAATAGTAAACAACATTTCCAACATACACTGTAATTTTACTAGTAAAAAATAAACCTACTTTCTAAGTAAAACGTGCACATGTTTCAGTTGATGGTCTTACCTTGCTGACTTTTAGCGCCATTTCCAGAAGTCGTGAAAGGCTGCTTAAGAAGAGAGCTAGGCGTCCAGCCACATCACTGCTGTGGTTGCGAATTAAAGTGCTGGCCATCCACTGCTGGGCTGCTCTGATCCTTGCAGACTCTGTTATAGGATCGAGCAACCTGAATCAGAGAAACAAGGTTTTTATTTTTTACCTTTGCATGTATTTGGAGCACAACATTCCTTTATTTTCAAATTAACCAGTTCAATGTAAGATTTACAATTAAGAGGTTCTTTATCAAAATGGCAAATAATACTTACTTGTAGACCAAAGACTGCCTCATGGTGGTGGCACCAGCCATTCCTGACCTCTGGCTGACCTGTACTTGTTCCAGGTCATCCTCTATGGCCTGCACCAAGAACTCCATCAGTAGGCTATTGGCTTGGAGTTGCACCAGATCTTCAGACGTCTCCATCACGGTGGCTATTTCTTGGAGACAGTGCCACAAGTTTTGTTCGTGGAGCACATGGTGGCGTCTCTGTAGGTTGCTCAAGACATCATGGCAAAGTTGTGCGTCGCCAGCATTCTCTGCGTTCTGCCAGATACCGAGTAATTGTGCCACGAGCCCATGGCTCGACTTTACTGTTGCTGAGCAACAATCATAGATGATCTGCAGCCCTAATTTCAGATGAGGTCCTTTGGCTTCCACAGAGTTGTATATTAACTGTTCTATCCCAGAGATCAGTTCTGAAACCATGGACCCTGAGCATATTGAATGATGTCTTTGGTCTGCATCCTCTCTTGCTGCTTTAAAATCAACCCCACAATCTTCATTCAAGCATGAAACCATGTTTTTGTGTTCTTCTATTCTTTGGCTCAAGTCGCCAAACACAGCAACACCAAATGGGGACTGCAGTTTTTTTATTGCTATCTGTGGGGCCTGAAACTCTTCACCAGAGTCCTGAGTGGAGTCTCTAGCTTCAACTTGCTGCTGGAAAAGTTTGCGCCTTAGGATTGGATCTTCAACACCAAGAGGTCTTGGCCTCTTGGGGCATGAAGGACTATCCAGTGCTGATGTAACTTCCCTCTTGGGACTTGCCTGAAAATACTTTGTAATAGGACTGCTTTTCGATGGGGTGAGCTTACCATCCACAATGGGCCTGCTTTCTCTACGTGGCTTCCTGGTCTTCTGACACGAGGATTTCATCCCTTCTTTTGGGGATCGAAGAAACTCAAAAGCCTCCTGCTTGGCACTGGCCTTTGAAGGTCTCGAAGTCTCCGGAGTCATCATGTTGCATTCCATTTGCGTAGGACCAACGGGCTGTTTCTTTAGAGTGGTTAAGGCTTTTGTTATGTCGTTGATCAAAGGCACTTCCTCAATATTGTGAGACAGGTCAAGGTCTACAGTATCATCATCAGAAATGCTGATGACCTCATTGGGATCACAGGACGTTCGCCGTTCCAAAGTCGCATCAATGATAGAAGGTTTGTTCAGTAGAGGTTCATTTGCTGCTTCATCATCTGACGACAGCTCAATGACAATAGTGTCATCATCCGAATCTGTGACATTTACGACTTCTTCAGAGCCAGATGACTGCGGTTTGATGTCTGAGGTTAATCGAAAACAGTGGAGGTTTACCGGTTTAGGAGCCAACCCTGGCAACTTATAGACTTCATGGAGTGACTGGCAATCCGTACAGTTCCTCCAAGTCATGGCTGCCATACGACGATGTTTAACAAAGCTACGGTACCATGCCACAAATAGTTTTTCCTGTTCCACATGAATATCACAACGGGCAAACGTAGGCTCGTTATTATCATCTGAGTCATGTGCGTAACTCTGCCACTTTTCTTGCTTGCAGTAATTGTGTGTGTCACTGTGGTTTAAGCAACGATTGCACTGTGTGCCCGGCAGTGGGATGGTACATATTTCATTCTTGACATTCCCTGGTGGTGTCATTGGAGTGCTAGTGATCTCCTCTGAACCGATGAAAGATGGACATGGCTCTGACTTAACTTGAGTCACTACTTCTGAGTTGTCGCTTGCGAGGCTGGCAAAAAGCCTCTTTCTCGCCAGTGGCATTGAAGTATTTCGTGATACCGTTGGCGAAGCACGAGAAATGTTTGCCCAATCAGGTGGGATGAAATTTTGTGCATTATCCCAGATATCCATTTTCGGATATTGTTTGGGGATAAATTTAGTTTCTCTGTATAACTCACCATCTAGCATTGCCTTCTGTGGTGACATAGGCGAATCACAGCTGGCGCGCACAATCTCTTCTAAGCCAAAGAAAGGTGACAAGGGCGCCAATTTGGGAGGTGTCGAAACGTCACACTCTTGAATTTGGGGGTTGCAACAAGGTAATGCTTCCTTTGTATCTGCTATAACAGCAGATGATGTTTTAATGGAACTCAGATTTTCCGTGATAGTTCTAAAATTTAAATCCGTGTAATTATGCAAGGACATAGGCGAATCACAGCTGGCACGCACAATCTTCTCTGAGCCAAAAAAAGGTGACAAGGGCACCAATTTGGCAGGTGTTGTATCAGCTATATCAGCAGATGATGCTTCAACAGAACTCAGATTTTCTGTGATAGTTCTGAAATTTAATTCCGTGTAATTATGCAACTTTTGATTCGGCGTCGTTGCCAAGACACCCACAAATTCATTTTGGGTGATGGTGCAATTTGCAGTTTCTTCAGGATTTGCTTTCATTTGCAAGTTTGAGCTATCAGAGATGGAAGCGCACCCCATCTCCAGAGGCAGTACAGTTTTGCGAATCAAGTATATACCTGGCACAGGTTCCAAATCGAGCAGTTCCTCAAATGTGTTCACTGCATACAAATTTGGCTCACATCTCTTAATGTCCTTCGCTGCGCACAAAGTTTCACTTTTGGTTATGGTGCAAACTGCAGAATTCCCAGCAGCAGCCTTACAATGTAAATTTTTGCCATAAATCGCACCACTGTTTGCTGGTATCGCCACAACCCCAACACTATTACTTATATGATTAGAAAAAATCCGCTGTCCTAAGGGTAACGCAGTTCTCAAAAGCGTTATTGGCTCAGGCACCAAATCAGGAAGCTCTTCATCAGTGGTCTCCACATCCAAAAGAAGGCTTTGCCGCTTCAACGACTGGCAGATGACCGCTGCTTTGCTAGGGCTGGAGGGGGTACTAACAGCTGAGGACACCGTCACTTCTTCATCTGAATCAGAGCTGTAGTTTCCAGTGGCAAAGAAATGGTCCAGACTTGCCTTCCTGCGCTTAGAAGCTTCAGACCATGTGGGCTTGGGTCGGGCTAGTGTCATCTCAGCCTTTGGTCGAAGTAGCCCCATCGAACATAACTGACTATTGGTGCGGTCAATGAGAGGCCGTTGGTTGCCCCTTGGACTGCTCAGCAGGCTTGGCTTTATTTCCATAGCTGATAAGGAAACCTAATACACGATCACAAATGTATATTAATGAACTAAGTAGGCTAATAGATTTCAATATTCAACTTAAACAAATGCCACTGAGCACCAAGCATGGTATTTTATTTTTTACGAAAATCATTTTTAAATGCCAAAAGAAAATATCAGTTTTGTGAACCCATGATAGCTTCCACACTACCATCCAAACCCCGTCTAAATGAAAAAGATGTTGTAATGACGAATTCCTGATAAAAGTAGAGGGATGCATGCATGTACAGTATTTGTGGGGTATATTTCATCCCAACATAATAACATTAACACCCGACAGATACCCTTGCTATTTGCTATATGTCCGGTATTTAGATATTATAATGAAAGTTATAAACACTAGTCATGCAGTAACAGATTATTTTAGATATTTGTATATTATTCAAGAGATTGTATAATAAAACATTATACTGCACGTACCGGCAGTAGATATGAATCATGCTGTCATTATCCATACGAATGTATATCGAAGTATATATTTCATGGTTTTTCACAATTCCTCCAGGCGAATGCTTGGATATACATGTAGTTCCTACATTAAATCGGCCATGGCCGTCTTTCCTTCCCATCCATGCATGACCAGACTGCTTAGTTCAATTGGCTTATTAATGTAATGGTTTCCCCTACCAGATGGTACTGCGTACTAGTATACTGAATACTGACTGTAGGCACAGTGCTGTAGGGTAAAGAATATTATAGAATGTATTGTTAGTTTAGCAACAGCATCGCCACTAATCTACCCAATCCTCCTCATTTACGCGGGAAAGGAAAACGGTCATATGACCGAATCTTGGAATGTCATCATAAGTCAAGGCCATTTCAATATCTCCTCTTATTATACATGTACTTACATACGTGCACTGCTGCGCCGTCCCCAACACATCGGCACCCTTTTTTAATTTTTAAAGTGCGTCTTCAAAGTAGGCCTACTCGATTTTGTCATTTCGAAGATCGGATATCTCTAGAAAAACAAGCGAGCATGATCGATGCTCAAGATCATTCCGTTGCACCATAGGCGTAAAACTTACACAAGTATACACACTGAACGTTAATGAGCAATACCATATTTCAAATCATGTGAAAATTCCACTTTCAGCTTTCTTCAATCATCGAAAACCATAGGATCGAAAAAGATGGCTCGAAAAACTGAAGCCAAAGAAAGCAAATGTGACCGCCATATTGCAACTCCTCGATTTCGAGGGCTTTCATCAACGCGGACAATTAATTAACGGTCGAAATCTTTGTACTGCGGCGGGAATACCATGAGTCATCGTCCAATTGATAGGATAAGATTTCTGCTTAAGAAATAGAACAATTTATTGAGAAAGTTGAACGGTATACGGAACAGTATACGAAAAGACCAGATGCTGACTCTTCCTGCTATTACCACAATACCCTACCATTCTACCTACCATGTGTAAAATGGATTACGGGGAACGTCATTCACTTAAGTGAGTTACTCACTTCTACTTCACTCAACAAAGTAAACTACTTCACTGAACTAGTTCATCGTTCACTAGTTCAAACGGATTTAAGTGAACTACGTCAACTGTCGTTCACTTACTTGAGTGAGCTAATTCTTTTTTACGTTCACTCAATCATCCATTATCGTTTGGCACGCGTCACTCGTTCTGGCTGTTTTAACATTAAAGGTGCCGACACGGAGTCGGCATAGTGATCTTTTGATAAAAGCCACACTGTGATAACCTTGAGGTAAAAAATCAGGTAGGTGCAAAATTCAATATGGCGGCGGCCTCGCATAAATGAGTGACATTATTTCAAACTTTAAAACGCCGTTTTGATCATTTTTTTAAAAATTCAGGTCCAATTATCTTAATGTAATAAATAGTTTTGGCGGTTTTTTTTTGTTAGGGGCACTGACAATCTCGTCAAGACCATAGAGAATGGGCAGCGACATCCCAAAAGATCGAAATACAGTTTCGGGGTCATGGCTGACGAAGGTCGAGAGGATAAACGCATCAAAATTGTACCTTTCGGCGCAAAAATAAATAAAATTTGATAATGGCTGCCTAGGGGGCATCTGCGACTTCTCCTTTTCATCGAGCTAGCCTACTAGCATTCGTGGGCGAAACGTGTACGTTCCTGACTCCCACGGAATTTCTCCAGACGACATGGCTACTTGGCTAAAAGGCCTGCCACTATGGAACAAGGCGATTATTTCGCTTGCCAGCGGGCTAATTATCGGTTCCGTCACCTATTTGCTGCTTTATCGCCGCGATAAAAAGTCTGCCTTCGATAACAAGGAAACTGGGGCCAGTAAAGAGGTAATTTCGTCAAATTTCTACCAATGTTGTGCTATTCACGGGGCAATTTTCGAATGGTACCTCGGTCTGTAGAAGCTATATAGTTATGTAATCCTGCTCTGGAAGCATCAGTTTTATGACAAATCCACGGAAATGGCAATTTATAATTTAAAACTGGAGCGTTACTGAAAGGGTTAGCTATATCTGTAAAAAATAAATATTAGGGGTACTTATTCCAGTGGCGTATACATGTACGTTTTTGGGGGAGGGGGGTTCTGCCTCAAGTACATGTATGTCTTTGTTTTACATACATGTACCTGTATAAATTAAATTAATATTTAGAAAACGTTTCAAAATTGAACAATAAAGGCATGTAAAATTTCGCCAAATTGAACTAATACTAAAGCATGTACAATTTCGACAAATTGAACAAAAATAAGGCATGTAAAATTTGGACAAATTGAACAAAAATTAAGGCATGCATCATTGAGATCTAATTTCGAAAAAAATTAACAAAAAAAACCAAACAATTTTGCTAAATTGATCGACAAGAATAGGGGAATTTGGAAAAATGGATGAATGAAATTTTGTACACTGGACACAAGAAAATGTTGTGCAATTGATATGGAATAATTAAGCAAAATACCTTACTGTAAGTCTTAACTAAATTAAACAATGTGAGAAGCATGCCAAAAACGTAAGAATGTTGCAAATTTGTGCTCAGAAACTGGAAAATTTTGAAAAATATTCCTTCGAAAGTGTTGGAAATATGGCGAATTTGTCCACTTGGAAAAGTAGGCAAATTTTTCCTCGAAAAAACGTGTGGTGTGGCAAATTTCTTTTGAGAAAAACCTTGAAATTTTTATAAATTATTCTTAGAACCTGTTTGCAAATTTCTGCTCATAAACTGTTAAAGAATATAGCGAATTTGTCCACAAGAAAACGTAGAGAATATCGCAAATTTTTACTCATGGGTAAAAGGGGGAAATGCGTGAAACAAACTTTTTTTAGTAATAGAATAACGAAATCTTACCTTTTTCTTTCGAAATGAAGCCCAAAAAGAAATTAACACTGCCACAGAATATGCACTGCTAGAATGTAATGCTTGAAGCCTTGAACCATGCAAGACACTGGACTATTGCATATGTTTCAACTTCAAAGAAATGGAGTAATTAGCTTTGATGTCCCTCTTTGATTCGCCACCTTTCAGACAAAAATAGCACCTCGTTTTACATATTTTTTTACGAATATCACCAAATATGAAATTTTTCATATTTTTCAGCTATTCAAAACAAAGAATTCATTTCTATCTAGTGTAAATTTTTTTTCAATGGGAGGGGTTTGAACGCCCCAACTCCCTCCTCCTTACCTGCGCCCCTGATTAGAAACATCCATTCTTTGTTCCTAAATATTAGCATTTGTATGAAATTTTGAATGATATTCATGGAATTTTAAAATTAGGATTTCCATAAATTTATTATTTATATAGGTCCATTGGAATTAGAAGCATTTAATCTTTGAGGCTAAAATGTAATATTTGTCGGAAAATGTTCAGGATTTTCAAGAAACTTTGACAGTTCGAAATTTTGATAAATATATTGATCTTTTCTCAAATGAATTAAAAAAAAGCCACGCATTTGTGTTAAGTTTTGTGTGAAGTTGAGTAAAACTTTTACAGAAACTTTTAAGATGTTGCAACAGGTTTTTGGGGAATGAATGTCTGAGTCAATCACGGTGTCATGAGTGGTACCAAAGTTTCAAAGAAGGCTGGACATTGTCAGAAGACAATCCTCGCTCAGGACGCCCATCAACTTCGACTGACGACGATCATGTTGCCAGAGTGAACAATCTTGTGCGATCAAATTGTTGACTAAACATCCGTGAAATGGCAGATGAATGCAACATTTCATTTGGAAAATGTCAAGAAATTTTAACTGTACAACTGCAGATGAGCCGAGCGGCGGCAAAGTTTGTATCAAGATTGCCGATTGAATTGAATTGACTGTTAGCCAAAAATCAAAAACAACACTGATGGCGTATTTCAATCGTCCACCTGGTGTGCACCGGGGTATAGGCTACAAGGTGAGGCATAAGTCTGTAAAGTCTTGTTGCGCCTTCTTCCTGTAATACAATTGTGGTGCCGATTTAACAGAATTATGCCTCACCCTGAAGCCTACACCGGTGCACACCAGATTGACGATTGGAATGCGCCACGAGTTCAGGTTTGTCAGGAACGTCTTCAAATGGCAAACGATGATCAAAATTTTTTGTAACGTGCCATTACTGGGGACGAGACATGGGTCTATGGGTTACGATGTGGAAACAAAGGTCCAATCATCACAATGGATGACAAAACCCAGAAACAAGAAAAATCACCAGAGGAGTTCCACAGCATTCCAAAATTAAGAAGAGTTTTCATAGTCCTTCCAGGAGTTGAAACATTGCAATTGGTGGGATCTTCCCAAGGGAATTACTTTGACGGGGATAATGCCCAATATCTGAACATTTTTTAAATAATTAAAAAAAAATAAGTCCTGAAACTTTTTGATCAGCCTATTTAGTTGTCCAAATATATATTAGTTTCTCGTTAGTTTCTAAACCAGATTAGAACTTCGATTGTCGGTGTAATGCACTACTAAAAGTGCTTATTAACACAGACGAATTTTTCTCTTAGAAATATTGTAATCGCGTATAAAATCAGAAAAAAAAATATTTTATAATTGAAAATGCTTTATATTTTCATGCTATTTTTACCATAGCTATACATCTTTCAATTTTAACTTCACCACTTTAATTACATTCACCGCAGGGCTTCTGTAATTTTTTCTGAATGTCGAAAGTACATGTAATCACAGTCTGCGTTTTCTGCTTTTTCGAAATCCACCATTATCGATTTTTCTAGTTGATACAAATAAAGTTTGAAATACGAAGCAATTATCACAGCTGAATCGATTCGATGCAGCTGTGGTCTGAATTGACAACTGTAGTCAATCATTGACTATGTTGATGTTTCGTTTGTAGGCGGAGCTGGTCTCCATGGTTCGTTTTCCAATAAGACCACTTCCTTCAACAGCTCCAAATTCAATAATCAGCTGATCTTTCAAATTATACATTTCAACAGACCTTAGTCATCATTTACATACTATAGCTGGGACAAACACTCATACAACCCACCATGGTTATCATTTAATTCTCTTTGAAGTTCTATCGATTGAGAATAATGCCCTACATCCTGTTTTGTGTTAATAAAATATGATAAACTTATTGCACCATTGCATCTTAAATGGTTTCCATTCTATCCACCCTCAAAATTTGGAAAAAAAATATGAGAAAATTTCCATATTTCGATTGAAGCTAGCTAGCAAGGGGGCTATTTGTAGAATAAATGCATACTAAACGAGTGGACTATTTTTGTCCATTTACCAAAAGCATAAGTTGAAGAACAAATAGTTTAGTCGTTTACTGCACGTACCATTTTATTTCAAGTATAAGCTTGTTATTTTGCAAAGCCTGCAATTTGAAACATATGTCTGTGAAATGGCATTTTCGAAAAAGAACCGTCTTTAAAAAATATTCACTAAACTTTCCTTCCAAACGTTTTATAGCTTATCTACACGTATGGTTACTTTTGAGAATTATTCAAAACAGTAACGTTTACATTTCGAATAAATGCTTCCCTGCTTGACATTCGGAACATGCAGGAAAGTGAACCTAGAGAACTTAAACGTCCTTCTAACCCTAGGTTCACTTTCCTGCATGTTCCGAGTGTTAAACAGGGAAGCATTTGG
>JAQGBX010006490.1:0-12414 GCA_034698745.1 Megaphyllum sjaelandicum
TTTAGGCCATTATGAACTAAATTTTCTGCAGTACTTACCAATGTGATCATAAACTAGTTAGCCTTTATACCCTGAAATTAAATCATCATAATGAATCAATTAAAACATAAACAATTGCCAGAAAATAGCAAATTGTACCAGTATATAGGAAGATGTTCACATACTTTTTTTTGTCATGAAATATTCGTTTTTATTAATTCAAGATTTATTTATTTTTTAAAATTGTGGATGTTATTACTGTACGTGTTAATGTACTTTTAAAATTCTGCACCATTTATTTTTTATGAAAACAGCAATTTTCATACTGATTACATAGTTTTTTGTCAACTATGTTTAATTTATTTCAGTAAAAATTCCATTTCATGTCAGGTCTGAAGTCCAGTTTGCATCATTTGTTCTCAACTCTAAGATATTTTTAATCTAATTGTAAAACAGCTGATTTTAAGTTGTAAATGCATGGCTATCCTTGTTTAAATCGCGTTCTAAGCTGCCGCGTGGCTTAGTGTATATATTGCCAGAATTCGATATGAAATTTCCACCTAAATTCAATTAAATAACTGTTCTTTTCGAAAACAAGAACTCATTTAGTTTAGGCCATTATGAACTAAATTTTCTGCAGTTAAATCATCATAATGAATCAATTAAAACATAAACAATTGCCAGAAATTAGCAAATTGTACCAGTATATAGGAAGATGTTCACATACTTTTTCTTGTCATGAAATATTCGTTTTTATTAATTCAAGATTTATTACTGATAGAATTGCTTACAAAATCATAAAAACATATCAAAAACAGGGCATGACGTTTTGAAAAGTTGGCCACTAGTCGGCGCCGCATGTCACGCGCGCATGCGCAGAGCTATTTGAAAGGGACTCTATTAATTTCCAGGGACACACTACAGGTGCTATACAATGTACAGTATACTTTCCAATCGACCCACTCACCTTTCCTGCGTTTTACGAAGATTTCAGCTAGCTAAACTAAAAAAAAAAGTGAAATTTGATTTGAAAATCGTTATATTATCAAATATTTCAAACAGAAAGCATTAAATTGTAGAAATTAATACCGGCAGAAACTACTCCAAACTTTAATAGTTTCGCTAAATTCCCATTTCGCATCGCACGCGTGTCTAGCGAAGCATCATTGTAAAGAGGGCCATGCATAAATTCCATCCGCAAAAATTACTGATAGAATTGCTCACAAAATCATAAAAAACATATCAAAAACAGGGTTGAACCTTCAGAAATTTCATATTCAAGTTCCCTGACTTTTCCAGGATTTAGAAAAATTTCCCTGGCCAATAACGACGTCAAAAATTGACATTTGCCGAAATTGAAACTGGAAAATATTTTTTTTTAAATCTACCAACAACAATTTTGAAAATTAACATAAAGAATTTTCTTTTTAAATTTTAAAAATTGCATAAACATTTTTCAAAATAAGTAAACTTTGTATTCGGAATATATCTTTGAAAAACTGACCTCGGAAAAAGAGGGAAACTTTGCAATTTTGTCCTCGGAAAATGTGGAAAATTTTTACTCGGAAAACCTAGAGAATTTTGAAAATTTGTACTCAGAAGACGAGGAAAATTTTGAAAATTTGTACGCGGAAAACGTGAACAATTTCGCTAATTTGTACTCAGAACACGTTGAAAATTTTGAAAAGTTGTACTCGGAAAACGAGGAAAATTCTGATAATTTGTACTCAGAAAACGTGGAAATTTTTGTAAATTAATACTTGGAAAACGTGGAAAATTGTGTAAATTTGTACATGGAAAATGTAAAAAATTCTGCAAATCCGTACTCAGAAAATGTAGAATTTTTTTGCAAATTTCTACTCATAAAATGGGCCTTAAACTAACCTCGTAGAAGTATTAATTTTGGATCGCCATGCCTGCATTGAATTTCTCTGCCTTTTTTTAAAAAAATAAAACACTTCCCTGACTTTTCCAGGTTTTTTTCAAGTTCCCTGACTTTTACAGGTTTTCCAGGTCTGGATGAACATTGAAAAACAGCCACATTTTTTGACACGGATTCTCAGAAGAACTCGAGTAAACAGACTGAAAATTACAGCCTTCGAGGATCTCGAACTTACAAGTTGTAACACAAAGCTTACGATGAATCATTCGCCACAATTATGCCCATGCAAAATGGAGCACAATTTATTTCCACTTACACATTTACAAAATTTCCCAGCGACCCAAGGTCCTGAATTCAGCTGGTCGTGACAATCTCAGGTAGCCATGGGACAGCTAGCGGTCATTCACCGGGTCTCCAGTCACTGTCAATGCACAACAATGGCTGGTGCTGGACAAATGCTGTAAGACGTACGCGGAGTTTAGCCCTCTGTCCTGAATAATCACCAGGCAGCAGACCACGGTCAGCAGTACCCGAAGAGTCGTTGGCGCTTCTGTCAAACTGCCAAAGCTGGAGAAAGCCGCCCTGAAATAGGACATCTTGGAGGAAGTTGACTTCACAAGATATCAAACGCGAGGTAGCTTTTGAACATCGAGCACAAGGGCAGATTCTCGACACGAGTCCGGGTCTCAGCCCCGAAGTAGTCGTAGAAAGCCCTTCTGCACATGTTGGACAGTTTGGGAAAATCGGCACCCACTTTCAGCAAGCTATTCAGCCTGTCCGGATCGTCCTTTAGTGATTCCCTGAGCTTAATCCATTCTGGCCGAGGGATTATAACCCCAGCCGCCGTGAGCAGTTCGATGAAATCGTACCTTTTGAACATGAGGGCGAAACCCATGGGCGTTTTTTTCTCAATTATCTCCTCGTATTCCAGCACGCATCCAGCCCTGATCAGTATGCGCGCGGACTGTAAGTCAGAAAACAAGACCGCCAAATGAAGCGGAGTGCAGCCATTCGAGGTCGTGGCATTGACGTCGCATCGGTAGGGCGTGGCCAGCATGTGCTCGATGAGATGCGCATTGATCTCGCGGGTATATGGGGGGTAATCATAGATGAGAAAAAAATGGAGCACATTCAGGTCTCTATCGCAACGGCAGTTGACGTCGGCTCCAGCCTGCAGGAGACCGGAGAGCAATTGCAAGCTCAGTTTGCCGAAGATGGCAGCGGCCATCAGCGGCGTGTTTCCGTCAGTGTCGCGGGCGTTGACCATCGCGCCTTTGCTCAACAAGTATGAGGCAATTGGCCAACTGCCATGAATGGTGCAAGCGTCGTGAAGAGGGGTCTTTCCATATAAAGCCGACTGGTTGACGCTGCCACCCGACCGCACCAGCGCTTCCACTAGAGAAAAAGGAAGAATTTTAAACAGCCATTGGCCATCTATCCGCTCTTGACAACAAGAATAGCGGAATAAACGATAAAAATGCATAACGCTTGGGCTATCGAGCCGGAAACAGATCCGCGAGCTCTTACCGATCGCCATGCGATCCATTCTGATGCACAGGCTAACTGCGGGTATCGTTTTATATCCTCCGCACATTTTAAAGCACACGTCTGGATCCAGGCCTTGTTGGAGGCATTCGATGGCATCCTCCGTGTCATCGTTTTCTATGGCATTCTGGAGTCGAGTTCGTAGATCTAGAGGCGGAGTTTCCATTTCAATCTCTTCGGATTTGAAAAGCTCGATGCGAACCTGGCAAAAAATGGAAAACATGATACAACAGGAACCGATAATATAAATACATGGTTTGCTACTCAAACATCCTCGGCCGTAAGATCGAGGATATCTTTAGAGAGTCTGTTTCGCATGGGACGGCACGCCCCGCATGTGGACTTGACCGTACGGGACACTCTCTGCCTAGCCAGCCATAAAAAGTGAAAAGGGTCTTACGGTGGGCCCGAGGTGGAAGAGCTCGTCGAGGGCTGAGCCAAACCACTGGATCGAGTAGCTCGAAGCAGGCCCATGGAGGGTACAGACTGAATGCGGTGACCGATGTTAAGGGACGACAATGTCTTCAATTTAAAAGGTCAGTAAGTCACTAAGGTCACGTGAAACTGATAAAAAGTGACCACTAGAACCAACGTAAGTGACATATTGTGGTCAGCCTCGAGTGGCACATGCATCCATGGACAGCGGCCTGAATGCAACGCAATGACCGACGTTCAATGAGGGACGACAATGTCTTTAATTTCAACGGTCAGTAGGTCACTAAGGTCACGTGAAACTGATCAAAAAGTTAATTACCACTGGAACCAACGCGAGTGACCTATTGTGGTCATGCTGCAGTCTCGAGTGACCTGCACTGAACTTGGAGACAGATTGGAAATGAACGACTAAATTGACCTACAGTATTTCATTAAAGTGACCATCGACATTCAACGTACCTCGAGTGGCAACTCGAGTTAGTTACCAAAGGAAATGACCATTAGGAAGATTTATGTTTACCATCCAGTGACCATCAGCTAGAAGTTAGTATAGGCCTACACTACGACTGACCATGCATATAGTGACCATATTAAACCTACAGTTCCCTGTAGGATTAAAAGTCCATGAATTGTTAATAAATGAAATGCAAATGAGTAATTACCGGCAAAAATTCACGAGAATTATAAATGTTGAGTTTTAAAATTGTTGTTTTCGCATCGAACTGACCATCAGCGGACCCAATTATTTCGCATTGTACCCGCGTCTAGTCAAAGCACCACCGTACAGGGGCCATTCATAAAAATTGTACGCAAAATAACAATGAACGGCTTTTAAGGACCATTTTTGTTGTACTTAATTTGTTATTCTCGAATATTTTGTTGTTTTTTTTTTGGTTTTTTCTCCAAAAAGTAGAGAAAATGTACCAAACAAATTGGTTGACTTTTTTTTCCAAAAATTTAGTTACATTTTTTCCAAAAAAATTCAGTAAATTGTATTTTCACAAATTTTTGAAAAAATAAAATAATGAAATGTTAGAAATTTTGTCTAAATTTCGCGTGTCTTTTTTAACAACATTTTTTTTTTCAAATTTAGCAATTTTCTTGGAAAAAAAAAAAAACAACACTTTTTCTTAAATTTTCAACAAACCGAGTTTTTTCCGAATTTTTTTTTTTTTCAAAAATTCGGTAAATTGTTTTTTCACAAAATTTTGAAAAAATAAAATTATTAAATGTTTTAAATTTTGTCTGAATTTCGCGTGTGTTTTTTAAAAACCTTTTTTCTCAAATTTTCTAAAAAAAATAGACCTGGTTTAAATACGTTTGAAAAAAACAAATATCGAAATTATGGAAAAAGCAATTTTATCAACGTTTATCAAATTTTGCCTTAACTCAGCGCTACTTTTTCCAATTCTTAAATTTTCCCAAATTGTCCGAAAAAGCATTTTAAGTTGATGAATCAAATCCTAAATTTCTAAATATTTTAATTTTATTCTACTCAACGAGAATCAAACTCAAATGAAAATAAACCTCGGAAAATCTTGAAAAATTAACTTGAGAAATTTATAAACTTTGATTGTCCCGTGAAAATGTGAACAAATACCTGGGACAATTTGTGAAATTTTGGTGACATTTTTCTTTTAACAGTTTTTGAAAATGTTGCAAAACTGATGCAGAAATTGACCGAATAAAATTTTGAAATATAAATCTCAAACAATTTTACACAATTTGTAAGTTTGGTAACATTGTCCTGTGAAAATCATTTAAAAATAAACCTCAGAAAATTTGTAAAATTTAAAAAAAAAAACTTCGCAAAATGTTACAAAATTAATTTAGGAAAATTTTGAAAAATTAACCACGAAAGGTTTTTAACAAATTACTTAAAAAATTGTGAAAAATTAACATCAAACAATTTTGCAAAATTAACTCGGGAAATTTTTAAACTTTGGTAGCATTGTCCTTTGAAATTTTTTGTAAATAAACCTGTGAAAATTTGGTTACGTTATCCTGTGAAACGTTTCTAACATTGTTCCGTAAAATTTTCGAAAATATGATGTGAGGAATTTTAGAAAATAAATGTAAAATTTACTTAAAATAATTTAGCGAAACTAACCGTAGAAAATTTTGACATTTTTGAGAGATTTACTAACAGACACATTGTTTAAAATTATTTTAAGATTTACAGGGTTTCCTCAGAAATTTCATTTTAAACTTCCCTAACATTTCCAGGATTTAAAAAATTTCCCTGACTAATAACAACATGAAAAATGCACGCTAGAAAATATTTTTTTTACAATTTACTAACGACAATTTTGAAAATTAACGTAGAATTTTAAAAAAAAAAATTTAAAGAAAATTGCAAGAAAATTTTTTAAACTGGGAAAATTTTTTATTCGGAAAATGCTAAAAATTGCTTAAAATGCTTAAAAGTGGGAAATTTCGAAATTTTCTTCTCGAAAGATGTGGAAATTTCGTACTCGGAAAACCTAGAGAATTTTAAAAATTTGAACACGGAAAACGTGGACAATTTTGCTAATTTATACTCGGAAAACGTGGAAAATTGTTTAATTTTGTACATGGAAAACCTGGAAAATTTTGCCCATCTTTACTCCAAAAATGTGCAATTTTTTTGCAAATTTCTACCAGGAAAATGGGGCCCTGAATAAACCATGTAAAATATTAATTTTGGATCATCATGACTGCGTTGAATTTCCCTGAGTTTTTCAAAATAAACCATTCTTCTTTGACTTTTCCAGGTCATTTTCAAGTTCCCTGACTTTTCCAAGTTTTCCATGTCTGAGGAAACCCTGGAAACTTTCATAAAACTACCCTGATAAAACTTTGACATTTTTCAAAACTAAACAACGAGAGTTTAACAAAAATTAACAAAATTTACTTCCACAATTTCATAACTTTTAATTTTGCTGTTCTTTCTCAAGAGCCATGAGGAAATCGTAACAATTGTTCGAGCAAAAACTATATATTGTTGTCCAGTCCACTCGCTGGAAGATGGCTCAACTCGTTCCAATTTCAATTTTATTGGCTAAAGACATCATTATCAAACCGGAATCGGGTTGGAATTTGTCCGAAACACCAATGTCTACCAGAAGTGTTGGAGACAAGTAACTCTGTTTTAAATTCATGGAAAGATTCGCGAGTGCATGGACATGGAGAGAAGTGGCTCAATCTTCAAGAAGTCTTGGAAAGAAGTTGTTTAATCTTCAAGAAGTCCTGGAGAAAAATGGCTCAATCTTCAAGATGTCCATGAGAAAAAGGGTTCGATTTTCGAAAACTTCTAGAGATATGTGGCTCAATCTTCAGAAGTCCTGGAGAGAAATGGCTCAATCTTCAAGAAGTTTTGGAAAGAAGTTGTTTAATCTTCGAGAAGTCCTGGAGAGATGTGGCTTAATCTTCAGAAGTCATGGAGAGATCGAAGTGGCTCAATCTTCGAGAAGTTCTGGAGAAAAAATGCCTCAATTTTACATAAGTCCTGGAGAAAAATGGCTCAATCTTCAAGATGTCCATGAGAAAAAGGGTTCGATTTTCGAGAACTTCTGGAGAGATGTGGCTCAATTTTAAGAAGTCCTGGAGAGAAGTTGCTCAATCTTCAAAATTTAAGTCATGGAGAAAAATGTCTCAATCTTCGAGAAGTCTTGGAGAAAAGTGCATCAATCTTCAAGAAGTCCTAGAGAGAATTGGCTCAATCTTCAAGAAATCCTGGAGAAAAGTGATTCAATCTTCAAGAAGTCCTAGATGGAAATTCCTTAACTTTCAAGAAATCCTGGAGGTGGTTCAATCTTCAAGAAGTCCTAGATGGAAATTCCTTAACTTTCAAGAAGTCATGGAAAGGTATGGTCCAATCCAATCGTTCAAAAACTCCTGAAGAGAAGTATCTAAATCTTCAAGTAGCATCGAACGAAGTATACCTACAGCCTGAGAAATTACCCAAGAGCTCTTGGAGAGAAGCAATTCAATTTTCAAAATGATCCGCAGAGAACTCGCTTAATTTTGGCAAAGTCCTGAAGAAAAGAAGCTTAATATCCATGAGGTCCTGCAGGCATGAGGTATGTTTTGATTGAAGAAGTCCTTTACAGAAATATCAATCTTGAAGAATTTCTCGAGAGATCTTGGAAGGAAGTAGCCAAATATCCAAGAAGTCGTGGCGATAAATAGCTCTAACTTCAACGGCTCATCTTCAAGACTTCCTGAAGAGAAGTAGCACGGTGCTCAAGAGATCTATCAGAGTGGTGCATGCATGGTATGGTCTTCCAGCGGTCTTACAGAGAAGTATAGTTTGGTCTTAAAGAGGTCTTTCAGAGTAATGGCACATTCTTCAAGAGATCTTCCAGAGAAGTAGCACAATCTTCAAAAGTTCATCAAAAATCTTCAAAAAGTCATGAAGAAAAGTAACTCCACTTCCAAGAAGTCCCGGATAGACGTATCTTGTCGCCCAAAGAAGTCCCGAAGAGTATCATAACACGAAGAATTTGGACCCGGTTGACGTACCCTCCGATGTCAGGCTCGACCCTTCCTAGAAGCACTTCTTGAAAATGATGTTGGCTCCGAACTCTTCGTACTCCTCCCTGCGTATCCACAGCGGCTCGAAGGAGGTCATGGAGGCCACGATGGCTCCTCCGATCCAGGCGGCGTACTTGCGGTTGGGCGGCGCCACCACCTTGACATCCGCCCCGACAGCCACGTCCATGGCCTTCAGGTCCTTCTCCAGGCGTTCCCTGAAGCCGCGGAGGAGGGTGGTTCCTCCGGTCAAGATGACGTTGGACATCATCTGCGACTGCACCGTCTTGCGATGGCATTTGGCCAAAGACAGTTTGCAGGCCTCGGACACGCCCACGCTGGCCAGCTCCATTAGGGCCGGATCGAAGAGGGCCTCGGCGCACCCGAAGCGCTCCTGGCCCAGGATGACGCTGGTTCCGTCTGGAAGAGTGTAGGTCTCTCCGGGTTCGTAGAGGGTGCGCTCGGCTTCCGCATCGGCGTCGAGGGCCACGTAGCAAAGCTTCTCCTGCAGGTGGCCGAGAAAGAAAACAAGAAATGTGACCATCAGTGCATCAGTTTTTCCACTTAAGACCAGTTTATCCTCAGTTTCACGTCCGTTATCGTCATTTTACATCAATTTATCGTCAGTTTTTTCGGTTTATCGTCCGTTTTACATCAGTTTTTAAATCAGTATATCGTCAGTTAAAGATTATCGTCATTTTAAGTTATTCACATCAGTTTTTAGATTAATTTGTCACCAATTTTCAGTTTTACAACAGTTGTCGTCATTTTACATTATAGTTTATCGTTAGTTTTTAGTTTATCGTCAGTTTTACATCAGTTTTTTTTTTTGTTAAATTTGCCATCAGTTTTAATCGTCAGTTTTAATTATCCACATCAGTTTTTAGATTATTTTGCTATCTGTTTTTAGTTTGCCATCAGTTTTACATCAGTTTATCTTCAGATTTTTGTTTAAGTTGCCGACAGTTTTCAGTTTGGCATCAGTTTATCGTCAGTTTCACATCAGTTTGTCGTCAGTTTCTCATCAGCTTATCGACAGTTTTTTACCAGCTTGTCGTCAGTTTCACATAAGTTTATCATCAGTTTGACGTCAGCTTTTAATCATTTTGTCGTCAGTTTCACATCAGTTTGCCATCAGTTTAACTTAAGTTTTAACTCAGTTTATCATTAGTCTGGCTTCAATTTCACAATAGTTTATCGTCAGTTTTTATCACTTTATCGTCAATTTCACACCAGTTTGCCATCAGTTCTCAACTGACGATCAGTTGGCCCATCAGTTCCAAACTGACCGTCCGTTCGCCATCAGTTATAAAGCAGTACACGCCGTGTCCTGTCCTACCTTGATGTCGGTAACGATGTGCCTGTCCTGTTCGGTGGCGAACAAGAATCCGTTCCTGGCCATGAGTGCGGCCAGATGGGCGTCCATGTCACTTCCGGCGTATCCCATGCGCGCCACGGCCTGGGGGAGGGCGTATCCTTCGACCACGGGCACCCAATGGGTGACGCCGTGTCCGCAGTCCAGCACCAGACCGGAAGTGCGTCCGGAAGCGTAGAGGGCGAGGGTGGGTTGCTGTCCCAAGTAGACGCCCCTGACGGAGAACGACTCCAGGAGTATCTCGATGGAGCGGGCGCGGTTGGCCCTGGGGTTGAGGGGCGTTTCCGTGAGGAGGACTCGACTCTCTTCCGGGGTCGTCTTCAGCTGAGCGAAGGCGTAGCTCCACAGACGTTCCGCGTCGCTCCAACGCACCACAACACCGTGTTCAATGGGACAGCTCACGTCCAACAGGCCGCGAAGCTCCTGGACTCAACAACAAAAATTCACGCAAAATATTCTAGAAAAATTTAAACTTTTTCTCGAAACTTTCCCATGTTTTCTCTAAAATTTCACCCTTTTCGCAAAATTCCGAACATTTAATTCTTCTAAAATTTTCAAAGTTTTCTGTAATATTTCCAAAGTTCCTTCTAAAATGTCACCCTTTTCACAACATTCAATCCGAATACATCTAACATCCTCAACATTTTCTCTAAAATTCCCAAAAACTCTTCTAAAATGTGTAAACGTTTTCTATAATTATTTCCAAAGCTTCTTCTAATTTTATGTTTCCTCTAAGTTTCCTCTAAAATTCCTAGATTTCTTCTGAATTGTTCACGCTTTTGGCAAAATATTTTTAACGTTTTCTCTAAAATTTCACACTCTTCACAAAATTCCAAACTGTTCCTCTAAAATACCCGACACTTCAACTAAAACTTCCAACATTTCTTCTCAAATTTCCAAAGATTAATTATTTTAAAATTTCACACTATCTAATTTCACATTATCTAATATTTCCAAGCTAGTCCCTTCTAAAATTCCAGTTTCCTTTAAAGTTCCAAAGTTTCTTCAAAAATTTCACGCTTTGCGCAAAATTCCACACTTTTCCTCTTACATTCCCAACGTTTTCTCTAAAATTTCACAGTCGATCTTCACAAAATTCCCAACTGCTCCTCTAAAATACCAGACACTTCTTCTAAAATTGCCAACATTTCTTTTAAAATTCCTAAAGTTTCTTCTAAAATTTCACGCTTTGCGCAAAATTCCACACTTTTCCTCTAAGTACATTCCCAACGTTTTCTCTAAAATTTCGCACTCGATCTTCACAAAATTCCCAGCAGTTCCTCTAAAATACCAGACAATTCTTCTAAAATTTCCAAAGCTTTCTCTAATATTTCTAAAGTTCCTCATAAAATTCCAAACTTTCTTCTAAAATTTCACGCTTTTTGCCAAATTCTCGACTGTTTCCTCTTCCACTATATAACTGTTCCAACGTTACCGCCAAAATTCCCAATATTTCTTTTCAAATTCCCAAAGTTTATTCTAAAATTCCCAACGTTTTCTCTAAAATTCCCAGCATTTCTTCTAAAATTTCTTACTTTTCGCAAAATTCCAGACTCTTCATCTAGGCCCTAACATTCCCAACGTTGCCACCAAAATTCCCATCCATTAGTTTTCACCTTCCTAAAGTATATTCTAAAATTTCCAACGATTTCTTCCAAATTCTTAACGTTTTTCCCAAAATTCCCAATGCTACTTCCAATAATTTCGATCAGATTTTTGTTTAAAATTGTATCCGAATACATCTTTGATAATAGGGATACTCAGATTTAAGGCCTTTTTTAATAGATACATGTACCTGTAGTTTGGATCCTACGAAGCAAGAGGCCCCCAGTTGCAAGGATATCAGTTTGTTTTGGGGCCTTGGTCTTCCGACTTGAGTGTCCAGTACGCAACGAGGGCGATTCTCTCCGGCCAATCCGGCTCGAGTGCAACCGGAACCGCAGTCCAGAATCACGGCCTCGGACTCTTCGTGAAACATCATTTTGATCCTAGCTCCTGCAGCCTACAAATTAGCACCCTGTACATTTCAATAATTTGACATCGCGTGCACACTGTATCTTTAAATCTTTTGACTCGGCTTACATTTTTTTTTAAATTATCTGACTTTTTGTACACCCCTGTATTTTGTTAAATTTTCTGACTTTGTGTACACCCTGTATTTCCCTATATTACACCCTGTAATTTTAACTCTTTTGACTCGGCTTACATTTTGTATTTGTTAAATGGACCGACTTTGTGTACCTACGGTGCCAAATATATTGTATAACCCCCCCAAATAGTGCGCCCAGGTGTACTATTTGGCATTCAGTGCAAAATAGTATACCCCTGGTGCACTATTTTGGTTTAACTTTTCGTCAAAACTAGTGTTGGGTCGTTCGTAATTGAACGACAAAAAACGTTCATTCACGAGAATTTCGATCATTAGACTATGTGTGAATTAAGATTGATAGTGTATATTTTTTTGATCAATTATTTCGGGTTTTTTTGTGGATTAAATTGTCAATTAAAAAAAAAACTCAGTGACCATTTCATTCAAACAAACGATCAAGTTTCAATGAATTTATCGAGAATTTCGATAATTACACTTTATGTGTGAATTAAGATAATTTAGGGACAATATAATCTATGAAAATGATTCATTAAATTCATTTAAACATTTTTTTAGACAATGCCCCCTAAGAGAAAG